>JAUZNJ010029241.1:0-10954 GCA_034780135.1 Jordanella pulchra | reverse complement strand
TATGAAAAAGTGTAATGTTGTAAATTAAAAGTGTTTAATCAATTACAGACTAGTAAAAAACCTTGAATCAACACTGAATAAATACGACCTGACTTACTTTCATCCCCACTAGCCAAAGCTGTAAGCTGCTCGTCTACACTCGAGCAAACTTCAGTGATTATCTTTTTCTGGACCTCTTGAATCAGGTCAAAGTTGGGCACATTGTATACATGCTTGCTGTGAGGTTGAGAGGCAATTTCTTTGAGCTCATCCTCATCTGCTGATTTGATACCTGCACAGATAGACGTGAACCAACACCAATAAGTCAAGCATTCTTTCTGTCTACTTTGCAGATGTGACAGAAGCTCAGCAGCTTTGGAGTACCACATAAGTTATGGAAAACAACAGTATTTTTCATTTTCCTAAAGGCAACCGTGGATCAAATAAAGAGCAACAAATGGAAAAGACAAACTGTTTCCAAGAATAGACAGGCCTTCAGACTTTAACGAAATACTGAATAATAAAACATACCTAGGACAAATAGTTCCACTCCAATTTTCCTAAGATTTTCAGCATATTCCTCCACTGGGTCCTGGGATTTTCCATCAGTGATGATCATGGCTACCCTTGGAAACCCTTTTCGTGACCCGCCTGACTCAGTGAAGATGTTTTTCAGCAGGTAATTTAAGGCATCACCTAAACAATGAAATGCATGATGCAGCTTTTATTTCATATTGGCAGATTATATTTAACACATTAGGAAAACCAACATCTGTTTTACCTTTTATTTCTGGATCTAATCAATTTATCCCCTTACCAGTCAAAGTATTTCCTCCTTTGTAAGGCACTGAATTTATGGCTTGGAGAACGTCTCCTCTTCTGGTGTAACGTGTAAGGGGGAACTCTGTACGGGTATCTGAGCTGTACTGAACCACAGCGACTCGGGTCTTGTCCTCACCAATGTCAAAGGCCCCTGCCAGGGCACTGATGAAACTACGGATGTACTGAAAGTTTTCCCTGCCAACACTCCATGAGCCATCCACCAGAAAAACCAAATCTGTGATGGCGCTCACCGAACACTCTGAGAAAACACAGTAGAGAAGCAAAAAAGATGAAACACAATTGGGGGGGGAGTATTCAGATGTTTTGTAAAACATTTACATTGATCAGGATTAGTAAGGCTTAAACCAATTACAATAACAAAAATATATTTATTCCTCACTAAAGGTCAATTTCCATTCCAAAACAAAATGGTAATAAGGATATGACAGCAAGCTGGTTTGGGGCAGTAAGTTTTATACCTCAGTTCTTCTGAATGTCTAAATAAAATCAAATTCCTGACAGGTACTTGGATGGCTATGAGCTGTATTCAGGCTTGCAAAGGAAAAATCAACTGATGCCAAACAGTGGGCTGGTATAGTTACTGCTGCAGATGGCTCTACAGACTAAACATTTAGCTAAGGCTCCACATACTAGGATATTTTTTCAGCTTTAAAATCCGTAAGGATTTAAATCACAAAATGAAATTTTCTGGAACATTTAAGATGACTCCACTGACAGGGCTCATGTGACCTCTGCGAATACAAGTTCAAATACCCATTTCTCAAAAACCACTTTCTGTCACTGTTTGTGAAATGATTTTTCTCTAGTTTACCTTTGAAAATGAGTTTCAAAGACAGTTTTGAACCAAAATAAGTTATTTTTAAATCAACTTATTTTTTTATTGGATTTTGTTAAGCTATGTGTAATCGTCCTATAAATGTGAGAAGTATGTATCTTTAGCAATCACATCTTTATGAATAAATTAAAAAAAGAAATAGATGTAAAATTTTCAGGGGCTGCATGGGAGCACTGTCCATATTCAGGTTTTGGTCTCCGCCACAGTAAACATACTCACTGATTGCATCCAAATGTGGCTTCCTGCCTCGTCCACTGGTGTTACTTGACTGAACTGAAGCAGAGGAAAAACTTGGTGAGTTACAGCAATAAAACTCCAGATCCATTGTGTAGGTTCTCACAAAAGAGAACAGGCAAGAAAATCAACACATTATAAACCTGAGTCGGCAGGATTAAAAACCACATTCATAAACTATGAAAAGTGAACAACTCTAGACAATAAACAGATGTTATTTCTTGAGACTTTCCAATGTCCCCTGTAGCTAAATGGAAACAGAGTCCTTTTACTTTTTCCATATTTCCATGCTCAAGGTTGCAACAGAAAAGAAAAGGCCTTTTAACTTCATCTTCATCACACAAATAAATTCCAAATACATTTCTAAAATGTCTTAATATAAAGAAAGAACTGTATTTTCCAAGCTGTGTCATAATACTGAGGAAACTAAAATATCACCAGCTTAAAACTGTCCTCACT
Organism: Jordanella pulchra; assembly: GCA_034780135.1. Taxonomy (NCBI): domain Eukaryota; kingdom Metazoa; phylum Chordata; class Actinopteri; order Cyprinodontiformes; family Cyprinodontidae; genus Jordanella; species Jordanella pulchra. The sequence continues at coordinate 8,604 of JAUZNJ010029241.1, read as the reverse complement.
ATTGGACAGGCACGGATGTGAATTATTAAATTAGAATATCATTGCAAAATAAGCTTATTTTTTGAAATCCAATGAAAGACTATTTTCTTTACAATAGTATCCAACTATACTTAAAGTAATATATTTATGCATCGGTCTGACAGTTTGGTTAACATAGCCAAATTTGATGCAGAGAATTTACCCCATAAGGAGGGAAAGCAATAAACGGTAAAGGCTACAGGAATTTGTTATTCAGATAACTGTTGCCTAACATATTATTGGAAAGCTAAATGAAAGTAGATGTCTAGGTTAAGGTAGCAACAACATAATGCAAAGGGCCTGCTTGAATTCTTACTGGAATTCAAGCAACTTGGATTTTTTTCCTCACTACCTCTGCACCTGCTGTGTCTCCCTCATTGTCTTCAGTGGTCTTTTCTTGAAAATTTTCTCAAGGCAGAATTTTTTTGGGAGTTTGTTTTGCCAGACCTTTTCCTAAAGTACTCTATGAACAGCCTTGTGTGGAGGCTGTGAATGATTGCTAAAAACTGTACCGTCTGCAGTCTTCCCTATGGCTATGCCTGCCACAACATGTCATAATTAACTAAATTAATGAAAATAAATGCTAGAAAGGAAGAACTCTGTGTGTAATGGATCTTAGATCCGCCTAAAAATCCTCTTGAAGTGAAAAACAGTTTAAATTATTATCTTTTCAAGTAAACAGCATACATACTTGTCAGCTGTCCATAGAGGGGGATGCTCTCCTCATAACCATAGTAGGAACTTATTGACACCGTATAGTCTAAATCAGGTGTCAAATTGGTGATAGATGTTGAAGAGACATCAGCATCAAAGTTTAAATATCTCGCTGGTTCATCTGGGAAAAAAAATCCACTTTTAGTTGCAGTATGATTTGAGTGTGCAGTATGCTTAAATTAGCTTGACATGAACTGTTTTATTCTTACCTGCATCTGATACAATTTGTATTCTGAAGCCCTCTATTGTTGCAGAGGGTCTTACCCATGACATTTCCACCGTGTTCTCATTTAGTATTTTAAATTTTAAATCTGAGGGTGGTTCCACTGCAAACAGAAGATCGAGCACAATTAAATTCCATTACAACATGAAGGGTATGTATAAATGTGGATTTATTAATGGGCAAAAGAAACACAAGGCATTGTATTCAAGCATTCACAGGAATTCCAACAACAAACACTTCACAACTGAAGCGCACTTGTTCATTGTTGGGGGCAGGCACAAAGAGCTGACATCCATTGGTGAGAGTGACAGATTGAGAACGTGTGACAACATTTGGAATAAAAAAAGAGTGAGAAGCCATTTTGGAACAAAATGGCACCTGTTTGAGTTGCTCAAGCAACTCAAGCACTAGCAAACACATTTCAAGTGCACAAAAGTGCAAACACTGTGAACCATACAACACATGCTAAGTGCAGTCATCACATTGCATGCCCCCGACCGCATTGCTTTAATGATAAAGTTGAGCTCAGTATTACAAAGAGAAAACATCAGTTACTGATTATACAATGGAATCAAGATGGCCATATAGTTTACTGATGGTCAGAAGTGAGCACCATATGTTATATATACGTTGTATATAAACATATTTCAGACAGGAAGTGGTTTATACTTCGTTTGGTTAAGACTCTTTGCACTAGTGAGTGGCACACATCCATTGCAAACCTGTAAAAAAGAATACACAATTCGTCGCTGCAGACTCTTGTGTACTTTTTTCTCCAGCTAAGAAAACACTAGAAAACAAGTAAAAACTTTGTTCAGCAAAAAAAAAAAAAAAGTTTAATGACAAAGAAAACGTGTGCAAAAAATACAATGAAAAGAACAACACACAAAAGGTCTGAATGTGTCATGACGGCACGCCTTTACATTAAGATGACTCAGTCACAGCATCATGCATCATGTACATGAGAAAGTTGTTTAAACGAACAACTTTGACTGACTGGACAATAGGTAGGTATCCATGTACAAGTTGGAACCACACAGACAGAGATGACAAACGTATTTTAAAATGATATTCTGATTTAAAACTGAAAGGACAGGCAAGTATGAGTTGTTTGCATGCATAAAAAAAGTTATTTGATGGTATCAAACATTTTCAAAGTGTTAGTTTTTCATCTGTTTTCTGTATTACCTGAAGATAAGTCAGCACCAAAGATGCTGCAAGTAACCATTGCAGGTTTAAGTACATGCCACGCGCTTCCTTCCTTGTTTTTTGTGAGGATTTCACATTCTACTTAATTCACAACATGCAAGCCTTGCATATTTACTATAGGTTTTCTGTCTTTTTGTAGGGATGAAAGCATTTCTAAAAAATATCATCTTATTTTTGGCTTTCTATTAGAAAGTACAAGTACAAAGATCCCTACTGCATATAAAATTTAATCTACTCTACTTTGCACATATAAAAAAGCTTGTGTATGAGGGGCAACACTGGATCCTAAAACTCGGCCTGATTACAGAGAACACTTCAAGTCAAAACTGATTTTATAAAAAAGTACTAGAATAGATTAGTCGGCTCAAATTTTAGTCTAAGTACAATATGACGTACCTACTTGTTCTAATGATGCAAATGAGGATTGATGAACACTTCCTCTGCTAAACCATAAATCTGTTGTAATTGGCATGCATAAGAAAGCTTGTGGGGGTGGAGCAGCAAAACTAGCGGCAGCCCCTTGACCCCCACCCTGCTACATCCTGCCATGACTATATAGTACATTTATGTCAAAACTGATTAAATGCACACACAAGTCATAAATTTAGACGTCTGTCTGGGGTAACGGAGCTAGTATGGTATAATCATGTGGATGATGTTAGTGTAAGAACATGCAGTAGAATTCAAACCAGCAAAGAGCTGCTCCACACAGGAGGCATGAATATCATTTTAAAATCCACTATGAGGAAAGGGCCATAGCTTGGGACACACTGAGTGCACAGGCAGATGACAAACAGGAGCCCGCCAAATACTGAAAAATCTGGATTGGAGGTTCACCAACCTGGCATTTCAACTCAAGGAGCCCCGTAGATCACGTTCCCCTGTATTTCTTCATCGAATGGAGGCATAGAATAAAGTACTGGACATGTAGGAGTGTAGGAGGGCCTTGTGTTGCAACTCAATGGATTGAGAATTTTAGAAAAGTATTTCTAAGTAGGTCTTCAGTTGGTTGCTTCCAGATTGCTCATGTTGAGGTGCTTTGAGTGTGCTTGTCAGTTTATTTGGCCATATGCCGACTGGTTAAACTATTTATTCAAGAAACAAAGATGGTTTCGTAAAGAATAACACACTCTTGTCAGTTATTTAGATCCTGTGGTTTTGCTTTTGATGGATGGATGACGGCCCTGTTAGCTCTCAATAAAAAGACACCAAGGCCAGATTCTGGCTACCGTTGTGGGACCTCAGTCTCCATCCCGTCAGCCAGTCAGCGGTCCTGACCAAAACGACCGCCAGGAGAGGAGACCAAGAGAAAAAAGCCATCCCCAAAGACGCAGGAAAGATGCCAAAGTAATTCCGCAACATGTGCTGACATTAAACACTGGCGCATATTAACTTTCCATATGTCTCGCAACTCAGCATTTCTACTAATGCCCGCAAAAAAGAAAAAAAAAAAAAACCTCAGAAAGCCTCTTTGTCTTTGTGCTGTCTGAGGAGTAACTTGCTGCTCTCAGATTTCATCTTTCCATTCCGTTTATGAAGATATGTGAGGGCAGACTCCTCTCACCAGGGAGGAGAGCTCTCAGAAGGAAAATCTCAGAAAGTTTCCACACCCTGTAATCATCTTTGCTATTAGCTCTGAATGGAGTGGTTGCATAAGACATTAATAAGTCATTTTATGTCAGAACTGTTGCTGCTACTTCACACTGTCAGTCATCTATCAGATGTTATTCTTTTCTCTTTTACATAATGGAGAATTCAACTTCTGGTCATGTGTGAACTAAAAACTGGAAATGGGAATGAAATAATTTCCTATATAAACATTTACAAGGTAAAACAGTAATCTATCCATATCGTAAACTTTTAGATGCACTGGAAATGACTGGATCCAACTGATGGTTTTATAAGTTACTGCTGCAGGCGTACTAAAACCGCAGCAGGGAAACTTTTATATATATGCAACATCCTATCCTGTAGCATGTTTTAATGAGGGCATAAGAGTTTAATTGCAAGGATTTTGGCTGTTTTCCTGTTATTCGTTGGAGAAAAAAAGTGTTGCATCACATTGCTAAAAGAACAAGGAACAAACATTATTAGTTAAATAATTTTTGGTCTCGTCTGAGTCCTGCTAAATTACACGTGAAATAGGCTTTGGCTTGGTAATCTGAAAATTCCTTTGAATAGTTTGTTTATCCAATCTGGATTGCTACTTAAATACAAAGAAACTGACTCTGGAATTTATGAAAAGTCTTTTTACATCAGTCTAAATCCGTTTTAAATTAAAGGGTAAGGAAAAATAGTCAACATGGACTCATTCACATATTGAAAGCACATTCAACAGTAACTTTATTTAGTTCAACAGGGACATACAGTTTATTTATCACTTTCATCGTTTACTGACAAAGAAAACAGCAAATTCTTAAATATCTAAAACTGGTGGAAATAAACAGGAAGGAGGAGAAGGAGAGATAAAGAGCAGGACAGGTTATGTCAGAAGAAGAGCAGGGTCAGGTGACTTCATTTACCTTGAGCATCTATAGAGGACAGCAGGGCTGCAAGGATGGCAGCAGCCAAGGCCAACGACAGCCTTATCTTCATGTTTCACCCTGAAGGATCAGCAGCGCATCAATCGATCTGTCAGGACAGAAGGTATGTTTGAGCGACCGGCCTACTCAGCTCACCCTGTTAGTCTGGCATCCCAGGGTCGGTACAAAATAATTTAGTTGGCAGAATGAACAAGTGATCTAAGATGTCTCATCATCTAGAAAAACTCTATTTGTCCAGGCTTCTTTACACAATAAGTGCCACACCTTGTTGCTTCCAGTCCACACCCATACCCCGAGGTGTATAATTAACACTGTGGTGGGATTTAAGAAAAAAAACTGTTAACACAAGCTCATCTGGTTTCAAGTTTCTGAAGACACAAACTGCAAACTGATTGCTTTCTGGCTGTCTTTGATCTCTTCGGTGGTTCACAATGCAAATCATTACATCCACAAGAGCTAAATCTGTGGTTTCACTTCATCATGCCCTGCAGGGAAAGTCTATGTGCTCATTTCAGTTAACCAAAAACCGACTTTGAACACAAATAACTCAAAATCCTTTTTTTGATGCAGAGGGAGTCAACAGCTGAGTTTAAAGACTTTATCATCTTTCATATGAGTTTATATTTCTAAAAAAAAAATTATGTTTTTTTTAGGTTATTGCAAACCCAGCCTTTTTATAAGCAGGTTCTGCACTCCGCCTGGTGCTCAAGCAAGAAAACTGCAACAAAAAAGGTGGCTGATATGGATCATTGATCTAAAATTATAAAATGAAGTAAACTTTTCATTAGATGTGCCATGTAAACGCACAACTGGTTAAATAAACAGTTACCTTGTTTTTACTTATTTGATAAAGGGAAAAATAACAAACTTTATAATTCTTATCCATATAAAAGAAAATAAGGTCAAACAAAATATATAAAACGGTGTAACTGTAACTCTGAAAATCTGAAAGAAATAAAAATAATATAAATTATATAATTTCATGTCATTATAAATAAAAATATGTTAACTTACCAGTTAAAGCTCCCGTTGTGAACTAAAGGGAGCAGATTTGAGATCAGCCTGCTTGAAGCCCCTCACTCAGAGAAATGGACCCCTCTGTCCTCTGTGGGGACTACCGGAGCCTCCACCAGCCAGATGTCTCAGGAGCAAAAGCCTTTTTCCGAGTGGGAAGAATCTTTCCACCATCGGGCTACTTAACAAGGGGGGCAGTTCCAAGCTCTAGTTTTACTAACATATGGGTTTCTTGCGAAAGCTCTGCCTCCCGCTGATGTATGTCCCCCGCAAAGTGCGAGCTTGGAAATGCCCCCCCTCCGCATTCCTTTTAGTCTGTTGATATAAAGAGTCTCCGGATCTAATATGAGCTCACGGTGCTTGGCCAGACATCTCTGACAGACAGTGTTTCATCTGGAGCAGAAAGCATCTAATAAGTAAATATGGATACTATGCTCTCTCAACAAATATAGGGGAGAATTTCTCCGTCTGAATAAACACAGTGAATCATCAACATGAATTTATTAAAACATTGAATTGTCAGTGAGTTGCGTTTTGTGCTTTATACAGAACATGAATCAAATCTGTAAAATTGGTTTCTGTTGGACGCAGGAAAGAAGCGACCCATTCAAACTACCTAGTGACGGACGTTTACTGCCCCCCAGTGTTTAAAGTGGGTCATTACATAAAATTAGTTCAGACGTTATTCTGGAGGCTAATGTAGAATCTGTTCACATTTTAAACGGATTTCTAATAGTTCATTATTCTGCTTAATACTCGGAACAATTAAAAATAAAGATTAGTCATATGATAACTTCTTCAGCTTACAATCCTCAGGAGCCATCATGGGCTAATATTAAAGCCCATATTAATTTAGGATGTATTTCTTCCTTGTTTAAAATAATACATACAAAAACAGAACCATGTTTACAAATTTAAATTTTCTTAACTTTTTTCTAATCCACACCAGCTCTCATATTTGTGATATTTATTTCAGACACAGTCCGTTTTGAATCACCTTTTATTTTCTGGCGCAGAATAAGCTACATAATACTGTCAGATAAATTATTATAGTTCAGATCGAAGCCTTTAGAAAATAATTTCACTACGTTATAAAATTGTTTAACCAACATAGTATTCCCAACTCAATACTTAATAATTTCCACAATGTTTCCATAATTAAAACCTTTTATTTGACTCCAAATATTAATTTATTTAATCTGAACATAGCACTTTTCTCCACTCTGTGTTTTGCTTCTCCGTTCAGGCAGCTGCAGATTTAATGGCGACATCCACTTTGGAGCAGAGTCTTGTTTCTTAGTCGACACCCTCTCATTTAGTTGCAATTTAATAAGATTTTTTTTTGACAATGGAGTTTTAGAAGCTTCCGATTCATGGTAAACATTAATATTTCATGTATGCGTAGCAGGACCGATGGGAAAATGTTAAAATAAGGAACAGAGATTGATTAATACTTCATCAGACAGCCAAGTCCAGGACTGAAATCCAGTCTCAATAAACTTCTTAGCCATATAAAAATCTCACGCACAATTCATCCACCCCCCCAAAATAGATCTAAACAAGCGCCAGCATTGTGACTGTAATCCAACACAACTGATTATACGGACCTTGATGATACCTCATGAAATTATAGTAATTTTACTCTCAAAGACACTGATTCCATAATAACATTGGGGTCAAATCATGGGTGCATTGTGTATTACATCCCCTAAAAACAGACTGAGACATCTGAAGGTTTAGTCATCAAATCTAGAACCAGTGCTGACATACCGAAAACACTGAGAGTCATTGTGGCTCTGGAGAAAGAATCCCACCCTTCAGATGAATTAGCACACTATTATCCTTCTGATCAAAGGCGGAGCAAAGCAATTTATCGTTCTAAAAGAATAAAATATGGGCATCAGTTTTATGCTTTAAAGGGTCAAATGCTTTTTCCCCCCAATAATAGAGCTACAGTTTTGCTAATAAGAGAACATTTCTGGTGAACCAAAGTTAGATGATGGTAAAAATAATATGATTTGATTAGCATGCTACTGGTCAACTACAGTTGCATAAATTTGTCTAATTGTTCAACATAAGAGCTTGGAAAACTAGCAATGACGTTTTACAATAACTTAAACGGATAACTGGTTGAGCTATAGTCCCATCTGCTGGCCAGATGAAAGATGAAAATTTAAAGGACAATTTTTCCATGTATTACTTTAATTATGATTCAATTAGGCCTCTTAATGTGTGAAACTATCAGAGTGCCACTATGAAGTGTTTTACTTAATGAATTGACTGAAAAAATGCTCTGTGTTCAGGAAATACAGAAATAATCCTGAATAGATCATTGCCGGTTACAAAAACATGCTTTTTTTTAAAATCTTTTAGTTAATTTGGTTTAAATACTAAATGAAAATTAGGTTTATCATCTTTAGGCCAACAAAAATAAATACGTTATTACTGGCAATGAAATATATTTAAACAGATAACACTTTACAACAGTAAGGTACACACAATTTTGTCCATAAAATAATAGCTAGGCAATAGCTATTATTAAGGTTCAAAGTAGTTTTTTGCAAGCTGTGACTTCACAGTTTTAGGCTTTATTAAGAACCAACACTGAGAATCTTTTAACCTAATTTTATAGGAAAGAACCAGCAGTCCCCTAATAGGTACTGATTAAATACCCTTTAGTTACTTATTATTTCCTGTTTGGTCTCCATGGTAACTACCCATTAGTTCTTGTTCGTTACTAATTTGTCTTTGGTAACAACACATTAGTCCCCGATGAGTTTCTCTATGTTTCCCATTGGCTTCCTGCTAAATCTAGAATAGAATTTAAAATCCTCCTTCTCACTTATAAAGCCCTAAATAACCAAGAACCATCTGATTGTTCCT
>JAUZNJ010029239.1:0-15547 GCA_034780135.1 Jordanella pulchra | reverse complement strand
TACTTACCTGACCAAATCAATATCCCAGAAGTTTAATTAACTTGATGCTATACTCTGATTACAAAGTGTTCCTTTAAATTTTTTTAAGTAGTGTATATATATATACTGTATGTAGGAATCAGAGTGAGGACCATAAGTTGTTGTAAAGTGAGGACAAATTGCTGGGCCTCACAAGGTATTTTGCTAAGGGTTAGGTAAAGGGCTAAGGTGTCAGTAGGGTTAGGTGAGGTATGCATTGGTAATAGTTAGATTAAGGGTTAGTTTTAGGGTTGGGACATAGAAAGGGTTGAAAATGACTGAAAATCAATGGGAGTCAACACATGGTCCTCACAACGTATAGCAGAACAAGCATGTGTTTGTGTGTGTATAATTTAGTCACTGTTACCACTTGTTCTTATATCACATCAAAACAAATGATGTGCTATAATCAGAAATCTCAGAGTAGAGTAGTCATAGTTAAGAGCTGTAACATGTAAATGTTTTTGAATATTTACTTTCGATTTTTTTTTTTACTTTACCTTGCCCTGTTTAGCCATAGTCTGAATAAGGAAGTCAGTTCTAACACTGTCAACGTTGGGGATCAAAATAGAGCTGTAGTCTGGGGTGACATCAGACGGATAAAAGTATTCCTCGACCCTGGTGTTCCAGTGGACCCAGTGACCTGCAGGATTAGAGATTTTCATACATTATATTGACAGAAATAAAACTAGAAAACACTGAAATTTAAGGGAAATATTTGAATACATCTTCTATATATAAGATTTTACCATAAAGGACTAAAAGTAGTCCACAAAACAAAACAGAACATAACATGGTCCAGCTTTTTGGAGTACAGCTCGTGTATTTATTCTACATCTGATCGCAGGGCTTTGTTCATACATAGATAATTACCTTCCTCTGTGACATAGTAGTCAAACATGGTGTTATCACTGTGTGGAGGAATGTCTGGCAAATTTAAACTTATTCTGTCATTTGCTCTAAGCCAGGCCTCCATCTTCCTTCGGTCTTCCAGTTCAAGTAAAGCTCCGGAGCTCCACATGAGGGCAAAGACGTAAAGCCGCTCCAGGTGCTCCTTGGATAACTCACCACGCTGCTCCTAAAGAGGCGAAAAAACAAAAAAAATGGCATAATTTTAAATAGGAACTTAGACTTTAAAAAAGGCAAGTAAAACAAATTAACTAAAAATAATTGTGCTTTGTTTTTATCAATTTAATCAGTACAGTACTCCCGAGGGAAAAGAATTGAATATGGGACGTCCGTTTTAAACAGGCCATATCTGTATAAACAAAAATGAAATTAATACTTAGAAAAACAATTAAGTAAAATTAATTTGTTTCTATATATGTATTTTCCTCTTTTTCAAATGTATTTATTTTTTGTTATTTTTATTTTTTATGCTTTAAATTTAGTTTAAGATTTAATTTAATAATTTTGATTGCAATAACAGACAAGTTTTGAAAAACTCTGAATTATAAATAGTGAATTGGAGTATTTGCCTAAGTTAGAAAAAATAGGTGCCCTAGGTTTGCTTGTCTCGTTTTCTGTTACTGACAACAAAAAGTTAAAAAGTCAATATAATGTGAGAGGTAGAAGTATATCATTTAAATTAAGAAAACCATATTTAGCAGATAGAGGGAGTAAACTTAAAACATTAGCTTCTCATAATGCCCATGTTTTATAGTGCCAAGGAGTCCAAAACAAAGATAGAATAGAAGATAAATACCATTGGCCAAATAGTTGATGAAACACCTGGAAAGCAACATAAAAAAAGCACGACTTTCTCTGTTAGTTAGTTAGTCTGTTACAAATATTGACTCATTTATGGTAATTTTATTCATGCTGAAGCAGGTGGAAATATAAACTCTCCTTGGGATCAGCGCTGGCAAACACTAGCTTAAAACTCATTTGGAAAGAACACTAAATACTCCTTCAAGTGAGGCATACCTTTTTTCCATATTTTCCCATTTTTGTTATATTGTTTGAAATTTGTAGTTTGCCATAGTCTCAGTTTTCCCAGTGGAATCTGTTCTAGGGCAAAATCAAACTAAAGGCAATTTCTTCAACAATTTTCCACAAACACCCAGTTTGTAGAGAATCAACACTTTTAAGATACGCTTAAAAAGCTTTTCTAGTTTTCTTTTTTAACTCTCGAGTGCTCAAAACATTCTTTTACTAATGTAAGAAAGATTAACGCTTCCTACCAACATCTCTGCACATAAAGACTGTGATAAATTAATGAAGTATAGTTTTCTAGTAGATTTATATTTTCATCTTAGTTTCATCACATCAGAACATTTAGTGATGAAGATTGTGTGCTTTTGATTATTCCCACTGCAGCAGATATTTCATCATAGATTCTTAGATCGGTGGTTTAACATAATCCTCAAGCAGCTCTCTCACTCTTAGGTTTTATTTTTCTTCCTGAAAATAAGATAAATTGTTCATTTTTCCTTGATCTGCTCAAAAACAGTTACCTTTGCTATCAACATAAGATATTTATATACAAAGCTGCTAAACTCAATTAGAAAAGAAAGTAATAGCTAATTTGTATGTTATCACTGTATATATAATATTACCTTAGGAGGAATAAGCCCCTGCAGCATGTTTATGCATTGGTTGATGACAAAGGCCTCCAGTGTGTCCATCTTGAACTCTAATGACTGCAAACTGAAGCGGTAGAGTTCAGAGAAGGAAGAAGAGAACAATTCTCTCAGCACCGATGCCTCCTGCGGAGAGCGTTTCTTCAACCAAGCCTGGTGAGAATAAACACATCATTTTTTGCTAATGCGGAAGATTCAAAATTGCTCAAAAATGTCTGAATACACACACACCTGAGATAAGTATGTTCTAACCTGTATAAAAAAAAACTGCTGTACAGTGGTAGGATTTTTTTATTTTTAAATTAGGCGACAATATTTTCTGACAGATATTCACAAGCTGACAAATACTTATTGTTAAACAAAAAATAATATATATGTGATATTGTTAATATCACAATATCTGAAGTAAAATCAGTAAAATAACCCAAGAACACTTTCTACAATTACCAGTCGGTTTTATAGCTACACCCTAGCTGAACTAAACTGGACCTCCTTTGCCTTCATAACTGCCTTAATTCTTTTTGGAATAGATTTAACAAAATATAAATCTCTTCAGTTTTTTGGTTCATATTATTATCACATGACATCAGAAGGATGATATCTTACTGATGTCATATATCAGATGATATCAGTATTCAGGTAGGCTGTGGCATTTAAGGAATGCTCACTTCATATAAAGGGTCTAAAAGTGTACCATTAAAATAACCCTCAGCCTAAATCCTTAGCACAAGGCAGTGAGTTCCTATTTGGTAAGCTGAAATCCAGACACAGTAGACAGGAGAATATTTAAATGTGCTATTGTTATTTTTTTTTCTTTATTCTTACCTAGCATGGTTTTCTGCTATGTCAGTTTCCATCATCAGTGTCTTGTAATGACAGAATGCAGCTTTTCGGCACATCTTTACTGTTAATTAAACTGCTCTTGCCTTCGTGCTGTCTTAAATCTGTCAGTATTTCTCTTCTAACCTCTGAAAGCATCAAGACTTTGCTTTGTGACTAAACTACTGCTAACTGTATATTTCCTCCCTTTGTATCAGCCTTTTGTGCATGAGACTACATCAACAGTAAATGAAATCTTATCGGCATCCCCCTGATTTGAATTTCACCATGTAGATCAAGGCAGATATCAAAATGCATTGTCTTGCATCCCTGTGACTGGCTATTTGTATTTATATTTGTATTCACTAACAATTTAATAGGAACCTAATAATGTGACCAGTATGGTTAATGTTGTTTGGGAAAATAGATTATTTACCTCCAGTATTGGGCTCCAGCTGAGAACAGATGAACTCATGAATACCATGCCATTACGCGACACAGTAGCTGGAGAGGCATTGTCAATGTTGTGTGGCTCAAAAACCACCTTGCAGTTGGGCGCCATTGGTATACGGTCTCCGTTTGCCAATGTCAGAGTTTTGTTGTCATCCAAAACTGAGTTTAAGTTTTCAATCCAAATGGCATCAACAGGTCCATCCAGGACTATCCAAATATGCTCTCCTGAAAGAGGAATTTGTGTTTGTGAGAATAAAATTACAGGAATTCAATGTTTGTAACTGTTGAATAATTTTAACAAAAATTGATATTTTTCAGGCCCCAAAACCATGGCTTCTGGGGGTGACGTTCAGTCCTGTACTTTTATTGAATTTCTGATTGGTATTTCCTTTTTGGACAATTTCATGGTCTCAATTTACAACTGGCAACTTGGTGTTGGGCTTCTCAACAGTTCGTTTGAACTTTGATAATATACAAATGTAAAAGTAGTTATTTTGCATGATAAACTTTTCTGACCTCCTTTCGCTTTCAAGGTTTTCCTCCAAAGTGTAGAAAAGATGCCATCAGTCCAGTCATTTGTGGCCACATCCAATCTACCAAACATCTGAGGCGCAGTGATGGCTTTAGGGTTCATCCGCATCTCTCTGTGGGGTTGACCACACTCTGCACAAAGAACATGTTTACTAATTTCTGCATGATTATATTTAGGACATTTTTAAGGGAAAGCTACATCAAAGGGTTAAGAGAAGTTTACGTCTTATCTGGAACAAATAGTTGTTTCATTCTTTTATTTAGCATAAATCTAAATAAGTCCCCCCCCATAGCTAAAAGACAATGGTCTAGCCAAAGAGGAGTCCATTCTGAAAAAAAAACATCTGTTCATGTGCAAAGATTTTAAAAGTCATTGTCGCATCTAAATGTGTCGCATACTGCCACAAAGACAGAAGTGGGATATTATTTACTGTAAAAATGAACAAAAAAAGAGGATGGAGGGAAAAGGGAATATTCCACAAATCAGCCAGACAGATGTTAGAAACAGAACATCTAAAGCACCTTTAGTCAGAGGACCTCCATACCACAAAAGTATTATATATTTGCTATAGTGGTGGAGCATCACTTCCTATCTCCATTTTTCAGTGTAAATAATCACGGTCTTAAAAAAACAAACGCAAATATAACAATTTAAAGGTTCACTAAATACCATTCTCACAAATGTCTAAAATTGTTGATACTGGAAATGTTTTAATGATGGTAAAAGTCCAAGAAAATAGTCTTAAATATATCTTTTATGCTCTAGGGACCTTTATTTTTGCTATTTTAAAAGTATACAGGCAGGTTACAAGAGAGGAGAGAGACATTTGGCAAAGGTTAGCATGAATGGGCCTGGAACCTGTCACAGCCAGTATATGGGTCATGTACTCTATCTCAACATCACAGCAGCAGTCAAACCTCTTAACTAAAATACACAATTGAATATGATAAACAAAATAAATTATATATACTAAATGGTGACTTCTCTGCTGAAGGTACAATATTTGACGATTTTATTTGATTTGTAACTTTTTTTTACTCAATTTGTTCTTGAATCAGCACAACCAAAGTATAATAGGAATGTTCTTGGGAAAACAGCATCAATAAGCTAAAAAATCTGGGCAAAGTACTTAGTTCATCAGCATAGTTGGTCTCACAAAAACGCACCTGTCATAGCTTTCATCAGTGTGTGTATACATGTAGTTTTTCCAGCTCCACTTGGCCCAAGGGCCATCATACCATGTCGAACCCTCTGAGTCTCAAACAGCTGAACAATCTTTAGCTTCCAGGGAGGATGGTTGATCAGACCAGCATCTTGAGCCTGCGGGAGTGATAAAATGCTAAAGTTAAAATTGTTTTTAGTTAAAGTAAAAAGTCCTGTACTACTGTATGTTTAATGTACGAAAACTGCAAATCTATAAAGAGATTTAGTCTATTGCAAGAACAAAGCTAAATACTGTAATCTGTGAAATACACAAATAGAAATGTGAAATTTTATAACATTCTTCATCTCATAATTTTTACCACTGGACTTGATTTTCATAAAGGGACCAGTAATATAATTCTGAGTGTTGAAGGTCCTTATAAACACCAAAAGCAGTGGTGGATAACCCAGGTCCAGAAAGGAAAAGCTGGTACAGAGATCAGTTCAAATCGAGGGCGTTTCCAACGTCACAAGACAGACTGGGGACTAATCACCTCGCTAAGTGAACAGGAGGAAGGAAATTAGGCAGAGTTTTTACTTTCTGGACCCAGATTATCCACCTCTGACCACAAGTAATACAGAAGTCTTTAGATTTCTGCCCATTTTCACCAAACCTTTTTTTTCCCCTTTAGTCTTACATTTTACATAATGTTTTACAACATTGTTAAACTAATTTTAAAGTCCAAACTTGTTGCTTGTCCTTCCTACCTTTTTGTCAATGGCAGCTTCTAGTTCAGGGTAGCCTATTTTATCAAGTTTGATTCCTGGGAAAAGGTCTTCAATCAGACTCAGGAATAACGGCTCATCTTCATCAATCTAAAAAAAGGAAAAAGTCAGTCAATCACACTCAATCAATCAATCAGTCACCAACCAACCAACCAGTCAGTCAAAATTAAGCACTTTACATACTTAACATGAGCAAAATGCTGTTCAGGTCAATGAAAAAAAGAATAAAGTATTGACCAAAAACATATAAGAAGAAGACAAAAACCTATAAGAACCACAGAATTGTAAAACCTTTTTCTTAAGTAAGATTTTATTGGTATGCACTTGAATAAATATATATTTTTTTAATTTAATATAAAAAAAATGACTACAACTAATTCCAGCTACCAAAATCTTTACAGTGTTCTTTCCAGACTGACCAGTTTTGATAGGTTCATGTCCCTCAGAACCCTCATGACAATGGTGGACTCTGTATCAGTAGGATTAGCCCGCTTGGCTGCTCCTAGGGTGCGTAGGACTGACAGGATGTTGCGTAGGCCAAAGTCGTAGTGAACCTGGAGTTACGAATAAAAGAAAAAGTAATAACAACAGCTGTGTGATAGAATTTACATGGTATAAAATCATGAGTACTGTCTTTAAAATTTTAGATCAGAGAAATTATAAATTAACCAAAAGAAACAATTTTTTTTTTCATCTATGTCGTAGCATTATCTTACTCCCATAAAGTACATACGGAAATTACGCTACTTTTCTGATTTGATTCATCTTTTGGCATGGCTTTTACATCTCTTTACCTGTTTGGAGAGCTGTTCCTCACACAGCTTGTATAATGTGAAGAATTTGCCAGCTAACTCTATGTTGTCTTTAAACCCACAACTGGCCAGTTTCACTCTAATAATGATCTGACGGTCAGGAACCATCATGGCTACACATCTGAAGTTGATCTTCAGGTTTTCTGGAAGCTCCTGGCGGCCTGCATAGCCTGGGTTCTAATTATAGAGAAAAAATAAACGTCATAGTAATATGAAGATAATAATAAAACAATACAATAATGATAAGAAATAATGCAACTTACACAGACAACAATAATAAAATGTAGAGTTCAGATCTTAGTGGTATAGATAACTAAAAAACAATAAAAGAGATATAGTGCTACACAAGCATCACAAAAATAAATAGGTAAATATTTGCATATTATGGAAATGCCATCTTGTGTAAAATCATACATATTATCAAAAATACAAAACCCTCTAAAATTATTGCTCCACTTGATTAAGTCAATCCATCCGTCCATCCATCCAAATATTTTGAGAGGGTATAGAGCATTTGGCACAGTTTGCCAAATCAAAACCACAATACTTCTGTGTATTTTACCTTTACCTTGACCAAGACACAGCTGCTTGAGTTACAGCAACAATTCTTTGTGCTAGCGCAGAGCTAATGTGACTGAAGTCTATGCCTATTCTTTGGGAAATAGTTCAAGGTCAATCATATTGGAAAGAGAGCCTCTTTGGACAACAACTGACAAATCCTGTCACAGATTGGAAATTGGATTTTGTTCTGCACCTTGACTGAGCCTTTATACTTCATAAAAATGTTGGTCCTCAAAAGCTCCGACCCTGGATCTAGTAGATTTATCTCATCTCCAACACAACTAAACCCCATGAATGGTTCATTGCCAGACCTCCTCAGAGCTGACTAAATGAATGTTTATAAAGGGAATTCAACCATTTGGGTCAATTGTGTTTGAAAAGGAATGCATCAAATGAGAGCAGCTCCTGAGGACTGCCCATAATCTAAACTATAGATCTAGAGTTTAGAGATTTTACCCTCCTGATTGGTGAACCAAAGCCCCAGTTTAATACTTTTTCCCATTTATTTGGCTACATTTATGTTCCTCTAAAATTTGGCTAGGTCTCCCATTCCTAACAAAAGCCTCCCAACAGCTCCCACCATCTCATTTGACCACAGGAATGCTGTAGTCCAGTTAGTAGGCAGTGTTGTCTCATATTACCAGAGCACCATCTTTTACATATTTTCTTTCTCCCCATGGATTTAGGGACATTTTAAACTGGGACTCCAAAAGGCTTTCTCTCAATAATACCTTTAATCCTGCCCTTCCATGAAAGCAAACTGTAAGATAAACAGCTCTTTCCTCAACAGATTCTCCCATCTGAACCATGGATCCCCACTAGCATTGCCACCCATACTGATACAACGTATACATCACATATTAGTCTGGTGAAGAGCTAGCAGAGCTCAATATCATAGGCAGGTCTAACAGGGTCAGTGTCATCAAGTAAGAACCAATCAGATGTTTCGCAAAAAGCTTTTATTTGATACACACAGTGGTGCAGTAGAGTGAATAAAAATAGAAAATAAAGCTTTCAGGTCCATCCATCCAAGGGGCTTATCTCAACTACATTCCAGAGTAACTCAGAGGCATTCCAAGAATACTCAAACTCACACCTGAGGGCATTTTAGGATCACAAATAAACAGTCTTGTATTAGGACAGAAGCAGGAAGCTCAAGTACCCAGAGGATCCATGCATGAAAAAGACCTGGAGCTATGATTCAAACTTAGAACTTTCTTGCTGCAAGGTAACAGTGCGATAACTTGCACATAATCTTAATCAAGTCAAAGATTAAAGCTTTTAATTACAGCATCATAACCTCACAATAAAATCTGTCATTGTTATTCTCAAACAGGTATTTTGTTAAGGTTTTTTTCCCTTCCTTACCATCCTTTTGGATGTTTGTCACTGTTCCTGTTATTTTAAACATTTCAATAAAACACTGACTTTGAGCAGGTCGTAATTTTTAAGGCTTTTTGTACATATAAAGATGCTTGTCTACTTAACAGGAACAGCGTGTACTCTTCCTACTGTCATATTAGTCTTTATGTCCTATTTATAAATTAAAAAATTACAAGCCATATAGCTGAAAATTAAAATTTTTGTATTAAGTATAAATTTTAAAAAAGCTTCAGTTATTTTTTTACTTTACATAAGATTTTTTTTACAGAACCACCTACTGTGACTTCAAAAAATGACTTCAAATAATACATGTACTGTAAAGGTTGGACTTCTGTATTTTTCCCATGGTGAGGTTGTATGACTGCAATAACTAGTTATTTTAAGACTCATTGCACATATTTACTCAGACTTCCAATAAATGTAGAGGGTTTTATATAGAAGGGCTTTACATACTCAAATAGCATACAGAATATCTTTATCAAAGAGTTTAAGTTATCGAGGATGAAGTTAAAAGTGGTAGATCATTAAAGTTCCCCCTTTGAGTTTTTCATTCCCAGTGGACACATCTTAAAGCATCTTTCCCACATAGCCTGTCTTTGATTATTGCATCTATGGATGCAGAGACGTACAGATACACATAGATGCAAAACAAGCAGAAAATGATCTCTGAACCAAGTAAGGAGTATTCTGCTGTGTTTATTCATTTTGACACAAAGGTGATGCAAAAGAAAAATAAATAACAATAAGTATTTTATGAGAAGCATATCTATAAAGAGAGAACTGTTTTACCATTTAGCAGTCAACTCTTCCTTTAAAGGCTACAGAAGCAAAAATCTAATGAAGGTAACCTATTTCCATGGTCCTTTGGTTTGTTATTCATTATATGATCTCTAAAAACTTCACAAAACTGAAATGTATGCTTCACAATCATCTGCAAAGTTGAGGAATTATATATTTCTGCTTAAGCATGCAATAATATTTAAAGCAGGTTAACTTTTTTCTTTCACCCTTTGTTGTTTAAACAACATTATTGACAAACTTTATCTCTAAACTGGCTGCAGTAAATGATAGGCATTAACTGATACACCTTTTAAACATCTTGAGGGGTAGACTTCATTTTTACCGTCTTCATTGTTGTATTTCAACTTGTCTGTGTAAAATGTTTCTTTTCTTTTTAAGTTCATTGTTTGTCGTTATTGTCGTATTGTCCTTATAACTGAAGGTGGTATGGTATCATAACACATGTTCATGAGTTTTTTGAGGGAATTATAAAATCTACACCTGCTCTTACTATATAAGAGGTAATTTCTTAAAAGAGAGAAAAATCCATGATTACTCTCTGGTAATCCTAATTTACAGAAGTAATAGAAGCCATTTACAGTATCAATATTTGGCTGTATGCCTTACTTTCTGGTGCTTCTCTAATCTCACACATTACTCGCTTTAGGTAAGGCCGATAAAGAGAAAAGATCTGCATGGACTGTAAAACACAGCATGATCAATACTTAACTGGACATTGATCAAATCAGACACAGATTCAAAAGGATGAACAAGTCAGGTTACCAGACAAGAGCAGAAATGTACTGCTTGATTTTGTTAGCTGATTTACTGGATGGTCATATTGATCTATGTTTTAATCCATCTCTGCATTATTAAATCAGATATAACTTTACTAACCATGGTGAGGAAGAGGCCAAATTCAGGATTCATCTCAACACTGTCGCCATCGGTGAAGATAAACTTTTTGCTGCGATCTTTTTTGCATGTAAGAACTATTGAAATCTGCTGGGCTGCCACTGACAGGACTGGGAGGTCAATGCGGTTAAATTCATCAAAACATCCCCAAGAACCGGATTGTGCCAGACCTAGAAATAATACAGAGTTTAGAAATTCCATTATCACTTAAGTCATTTTCAAAAACAAACAAAAAGAGAATCATGGGATCCCTTTGTCAGGAGAAGACCATGCATTATTCAGCTTTGTGACATTTACCTTTGAATATTCTACCCAGGCCTCTGAAATCCATCTGGTCAGAACAATTGAAAACCACAACGTATTTCCCCAGACAGCGACCCATGTCCTTTGTGGTCTCAGTCTTACCTAATGACAAAAAGTAAATAACTTACTTCCAGACAAAAAATTTAAAAAAACAAATCGGGTGTTCACTGATATACCTTTTAAACATCCTGAGTAGTTGACTTCATTTTTACTGTCCTAATAAATGTATTTAAACTTGTCTGTGTAAAACTTGTCTGTTCATGTTCATTGTTTGTCGTTTGTATATGTGCCTTATAACTGATGGTGGTGTGGTATCATAACATGTTCATGTGTTTTTTAAGGGAATTATAAAACCTACACCTGCTTTTACAATATAAGAGGTAATTTCTTAAAGAGAGTAACATTCACAATTGCTCTCTGGTAATCCTGATTTACAGAAGTAATAGAAGCCATTTACAGTATCAATATTTGGTTGCTTGCATGCCTTACTTTCTGGTGCTTCTCTAATCCACACATTATTTACCTTAGGTAAGGCAGATTAAGAGAAAAGATCTGCATAGACTATAAAACAGAGTATGATCAATACTTAACTAGACATTGATCAAATCAGACACAGAGCCAAAAGGTTGAACAAGTGAGGTTACCAGACAAGCACTATACTGTATGCATGGCCCTTAAAATTATTTGGTCCCCTCACGACCACAAACTCTAACGTACGTCATTATTAAAAATGATGTATGGCTTCTACCACATTTTCCACAGTTTATTTCCTGTCCTTGGTCTTTCTGCGTGTTCTCCCCGTGCACGTGTCCTCCCACAGTCCCAAAAATAACTGTTAGGTAATTGACTTCTCTAAATTGCCTTTAGGTGTGTGTGTTTATGTGCTGAAGGAGATGGATGGATGGATCTATCAAAAAGTGAGGGGTGTAAGTCATAAAACCGCTGGCTGCTGCAGTTACAGCTCCTAGTCTTTTAGAGTGTATCTAAAGTATCTACACTGACTCACATGTAGAGACTAAATTATTACACCCTATGCAAAACGGAAGACATAAAGAATTGTTACTCATCAGTTTTTAAATATTGGTAGAGATGCTTAACTAAACAACCAAAACAACAACAATAAGATGTTTGTCTTACCTGTGCCTGCAGGACCAGCAGGGGCTCCACCCATGTTCATTCCAAGAGCCTGAGCTAAGGTGATGTAACACCTAAGTAAACAAAGGTAAAAACAAGCATGCAACATTTTCATTTTGCCAGTAAAATAGCTCTAAGCAAAGGTTTTTGTGCATTTTGTTTTACCTTAGTTAAAAGCCATCAAATATTTATCCTAATTAGAAGGTATGGGTGTAAGGCTCTGGCAGGGAATTTAATTATTTTCAAAAATCAGTTATACTGCACTACTAATAACAACTACAAATATCTTTATTAAAGTGCATTTAACCATTTTTTAGTAACATTGTTTCTGTCATATTTTCAAAACTACTAACCAAATATATCTAAAAACAAAACAAGCTGAAGAGAGAATTAGAATCCTGGGAAAATATGCTAGAATAAACAGTGAGAGTCACAAATACAAAAACAAAAGAGAGGAAATTAACTTAGGGAAATGAATAAAACACTGACCTAGGCAGAGAAGGAAACATAGGAAAGAGAAAAGAATCAAAGCTGCTTCCAGTGCCTTGAGCCATAGGGTCATTGTGTTACTTCTTTGGAGAGCCACTGTCAGATCTCTGCTTGTAGTTCCCTCTCTGCTGCTGTCCTTTCACATCTTTGTCTCGTTTCATGTTTCTTACTGTGTTTCTTCCCATTTTCCTATGACTTTCTTTCCATCCCACTGTGCTTTTGATAATTAGTCTAACACTGGTTGTTGGTCCATTCCTGCCTCACCTTTTCAGTCTAATTCCTTTCTTTTCCCTGTCAGTAACCATGTTTTCCAGTGACAGGGGCAATGATCACTAAAAAAGAATGCTTATTGAATATATATCTAATTTGTACATGGTTGAACGGAAAAAATGCTTACATGGTTTTAAATATTACATTACACTCATAGAAGATGTTGGAAGGAACAGTCATTCCACAAGGCTGGATAAAGTAGAGGAGATCTTTAATCTTTTAACTGCCTTCTTCTCTTCAGGTTACCTGTTAGTGATTCTACAGAATTTAGTCTCGGGAACCATGATGCCCCTTTTTGTAATTCGTACAGAAATATAAATTTTTTAATGATCCACATACTTCAGATCCTTAACACATTGAAAAGCCTAATAATTATTTTTTGATTTGAACTTTTTAGCACCTTGATTCGTTAATATGAGTTTGTGTGTTTTCATTGATGTTTTACTTTTTACCTGTCAGTCAAAGGTGTAATGACAAGTCTTTCTGTGCAGCCCAGGAATTCATTTTGGTAAATAAAGTTTATATTAGTAATGCTTATCAACATCAGGTCTGAATCCTCATTGAAGTAGAAACGACACTGTTTCAGCCAGTCAAAATCAGTGGGGCTTTTGATATGCAACCGACACTGGGAAGATAAGAGAAAAGACAAAAAATACAGGGATGAGAAAAACTCCTGACGATGGAAATAAAGTTACAACAACTGAAAAAATTATTGTGCATCTTCAGGCAAAAGCTAATGTGACCTGAGACAGAAAAAGAGTCTGGATGTATTAGAGAAAACTGGAGAAAAGAGGATGTAAAAAGATTCTAAGGGAGAATTAAAAGGAAAGGGGTCAGAGGTAAGTGAAAGTCAACCATTGGAGAGAATTATTTATTTATATCTAATTAAATCTGGTTACTCCCACTGAGATCAAGTATCTCTTTTCCAAGGGAGATAGAGAGCAGAAAGCAGAAAAAATAAAATCCATACTTGTCTACATTAAAAACATTCAGACCAAAGCTTTTGAAGCCAAAGCTCAGTTAATAATTTATTCCATCCACAAATGGCAGAAAATTATCAGAGTAGAAAATGAGATAAAGGGATGAGAAAAAATATGTTCATAAAATTTGGAGGAAACAAAAGTAAAGTAGAAAAAAAGGAAGGAATAAACTGATGTATGCTTTGCACTGTAAAATAAAAAAAAGCTTGTTAAACCAGCTGTAAGTTACCACATCCCTAGTGATACAAAGGCAGCCCTTTCTGCATGATTTATTAATTGAGTTGAGGTTTTTTCCGTATCTTTAGCATTATGCTCCAATTAGACAAAACTTTGAGTGTATGTGGGCTGGCCTATGAATTAAATCAATTTATTTTGCTCTTATTAATCTATCTTTACTCACCAGTTCATCAAAAATGTCCCTTTGGTGAACATGAATCGTTATGAGGGTCTCGTATTTGGTCCTCTCTACACTTTCCAGATCTTTTGTTGTCGTTTCAATCAGTTGATTGAGCAGCTCTAGGAAAAACATGTTGGTTTTTGACATAATGTTGCGATCAGATCTGGCATTAGTAAGAGCAACCTCAGAATCTCTTGTCCATATCATCTGGATACCCAGCAGGCCCACCTGCACCAAGAATATCACTGAATTAATGACACGGCTTTTGATTGACAGAAATACTTAAAAGAAGGTAAACTTGATATTGATGATTTAAATACTTCTTATGAATGGGTGTGAGCTCGGGCTGTAGTACCTTAAATCATCGTGTTTTGTCTTACCTGAGCAGGGTAACAATTGAGGAAGTCACTAAGGTTAAATTCAGAGTCCATGATGGTCTGATAAGCCTGTCGGATCACCAGGTGCAATGACCCCTGGGATTCTTTCAGCAGAGAGTTCAGCCACACTTCAACATTTCCTTCTGCTGTGACAGGATGCTCCAGCTCCACTGTTTCCCCCTCACGTGATGACACAGCAAGAATTCGATCGTATATCTGAAACAGATCAATTTTCTTTGAATAGGATAAAACATATTTTACAGAATATTTATTTCTCGTTATGTAAGCTAATCAATTTGTCCTGCAGAAGTGCATCTGTTCTACATGTTACTGTAACACACAGGTAATAGAGAATGTAGTTTTTTTTATAAATCTCCCTTACAGTTATTTACCTTTTCATGTTTGAGATAAGATGCAGATAAATGACAGTTTTTTTTGACAGTTTTCACATTTTGTCAGGTACCAATATATTAATGTACTGGATGTTATGCTCCAAGGACAAACAGTACGTAACTTTAAAGTGTAAGGAAAACTAAAATGACTTTCTTTTTTGACAAAAATATATTTTTGGCACTTGTTTTTTAATAGAAAAATCTAAAAAGTGTCCTTTGTATCATCCAATCAGCCCTATTTTATCTAAAGAATAAGAAGCAATCACTACATGAACACCATGAAAAGTGACGAATACAGCAGACAGGTCAGAGGTAAAGATGGAAGTAGTCAGCTTATGGTTTTAACCCATCCATCCATCCATCCATCCATTCATCCATCCATCCATCCATCCATCCATCCATCCATCCATCCATCCATCCA
>JAUZNJ010029238.1:0-15550 GCA_034780135.1 Jordanella pulchra | reverse complement strand
GCCTCTCTCATCTTTTTAAGTGGGAGAACTTGCACAATTGGTGACTGACTAAATACTTATTTTCCCCACTGTATTAGATTTGCATGTCAATCTGCATTTTCATAAAGGCACGTAAAAAACGTTTGCTCTGACTTTGCTTATTTAATACTTTCAACACAAATTGAACTTGCTTTGTAGTTCAGCTTTGCATGTTCTAACGATGATTTATGTGGTTTTACTTCTAACAAACCTTTTGAAGATCAGGCCCTTAGTTCATTCAAAAAGTTATTTACACAATTCTGCACAATTGTGACTTTTTGTTCATTTATTTTTGGCGTTGGTTGAGTCAAGTCCTCACCATGTGTAGCTGCAGTATTACATAAACCTTTTGGAGAGAATCAAATGAATTATCTCTTTTGGTGTCCCTGAGCACTTCACTTGATTGCCTAATTTTGTTTTTATTTCTCCATTCAGCAGGACATGCTTTAATAACCCCTTTTTCACTTGACGACTGTATACGTTTCCATAACACGTACTTAGTTTTACCTCCATGATATACTGTCCTCACTGTTTCAAGCAAGTGAGGAAATAAAAAAAGAAGCCAGAGCCAGTATTCTGCAACAGGGAAATGAGGAAAGCAGTAATAACCCCTTTTTGATGGGTTTTTTTTTTTTTTTTTTTCATTAGCTGAAAAACCCTTCGTAAGGTCGCCTCAAGCTTCTCAAACAAACACGCTTAAACTTTCTATTATTTCACAAATAATATCGTCTTATTTCATTTGTTTAAAGAGCACTTGGTGTCCAAGCCTGAAGGGGAAAGGAAGAAATTAATTGTTTTTGCCAAAAAAAAAAAAAAAAAAAAAAAAAAAAAACAAAACAGAGGAAAGCCTTGCCCTGTAGCAAAATGTACATTTGCTAATGGAGTGTGGCTGTTAAATGTGAAATGGTTGGAGAGGAAAGAAAAAAACTAACTGGCTGCGGAAATATTGATAAGGCTAAAGGGCTTTATGAAATACATCAGAGGGAGGCAGCAGCTGGGACAGATTCCCAGATTATTATGTTAAATAGTTACCATACAGCAGCACATAATTACATTCCCTCAGTA
This sequence comes from Jordanella pulchra, assembly GCA_034780135.1. Classification (NCBI taxonomy): domain Eukaryota; kingdom Metazoa; phylum Chordata; class Actinopteri; order Cyprinodontiformes; family Cyprinodontidae; genus Jordanella; species Jordanella pulchra. The sequence continues at coordinate 14,467 of JAUZNJ010029238.1, read as the reverse complement.
GAGAACAATGCATTTTCTTTTCATTTTCATGTAGTTATGTCCGCCCTTCTTTCTTCATTCGTCTCCGATGCTCCCTTTGAGATTTTCTTTGCTGCCACATTTTATTACAAACTGACAAGAAATGGCGCATAAGTGTGAGGATGAAGGAACATTTTAAATGGCTTCCGTTTATCTTTTTTTTTTCTTTCTTTTTTCTAAAGAAAATCTAAAAAGCATCGACTCAGCCCCATTGGTTCAATACTGCTTTTCTTGACCAGCTTTGCCTATTTGGGCTAAAAAATGTCCCCATCCATCTTAGCATTTTTAAAGTCTCTAATCAAAAATTTTAACCCCCGCAGCATGATGCTGCCTCTACCTTTCACCATGGGGATGGTATGTTCAGGGTGCTTTTTTTTCCGCATAAACCTCTAATTCTTCAATTTACACACCAACCGAATCAAGATGCTTGTTAGGCTAATCACTAAAAATGGTGAATGGAATTGACTTACTTTAAAATATCAGAGAATCACTAGTTACTGACACTCAAACTCGCTCAGAAAGTGTTTTATCATTTAAGAGTTAAAGCACACGTTCGCATTATTTAGCTCAGGAAGTTAGCTTAAAGACTCGATCGATTTTTCTCTGCTTCCATAATACACAAACCAGGCGTCAGAAGGTGTGAGATGTTTCTTTAAAAATACAGATGGGAAGGCACTCAGGGGATGAGAAGTTTAATTTTAATCCATCTTCTGTTGTGCTCACTCTGGGACAGATTCCAATCTGCTTCCAGGATAATGTTTTCCTGCAAAGTGGAAATCAATTTAGAGAGGAGACTAAGTAAAAAGAACAGTTTCATTTAAATCCCCCAAACGTTTTCCCAAAGCATATTTTCTATGTGTTTTTTTTTTTTTTTCTTTTTCTTTAGGATTTACTGAGGTGGAGCTTCCTTTAGAGGCGTTGTGTTATATTACTGGAAAGAAGTTTAGAGAAGATGTTTTCTACCTACAGTCACGTCATGCTACTGTAGTATTTGATAATAGGGCTGAAACAATTAATCAGATCAATGTGATTAATCGATTAATTAATTATTAATTAATTAATTGCAACTAATTTAGTAATTGATTAATTGTTAACTGGAGTATAGAGACTGTAAAACATGCATGTAGCTGATAGATCACCCCACTTAGAGCAGAATTTATACTAAAATTGCAATATATATATATATAAATACTTTGTATTTATGAATAAAAAACTTTCGTCCGTCAATGTGCTCCATCCAGAACTCCTCAGGAGGAAAAACTTTACTCTCACCTTGTTATATTCCGTAAAAAAAATCTTCTTTCAGGAACCTTTTTACCATCCGATTATTAAGCGATAAAATAATCAACAGATGAATCGATCAACAAGTTGCTATTTGATAACAATGAAAAATGGTGTTTAATAAAAGGAAAACAAAATTAATTTTATTCCAGAAACTTTCAATGAATGACGGACAGCATTAGGCTTATTTACTGTTAGAAAAGTCAGTGCACCCCTTATACTTTTTGGGAATATTTTATGATATTGAATAAAACGATTCAATGGGATTCCTTAGGATGACAATTTAAAGCAGCTTGTTTCAAGCGGACAATATTTCAAATATTAATAAAACACATAAGTAGTAATAGTAGCAATATTACTGAGACTGTTTTAATTTCAGTGTTGATATCCTCATACTGTCCCATTGAGGAATAATGCAGCTGCATTAGTGAGTGACCTCCTTTAAGCCGTCCATTAACCTTCAGCTCTTCTTCCCCTTGTCTGGCAGCCTCCACCTCACACTGGAGCCCAGTGCTTTGTAGCTGGCCTGTAGCACTTAGCAGCTAGTTCATGTTTGCATATGGAGCCGCCACAACGTGTGACGCTTGGAACGTTTTGGAAGAGAGACAGTTGGGTAAAAAGTCGGGGGTGGGGATTGGCTGGGATGGATGGGGGGGGCGCCAACATAGGCGATGTTCAGGCTGATTTGTGTTGGCACAGACATGGCTCTGAATGGATGGCAGTGCTGGCTGGAAGGCGGTGTAGATGAAGAGAGAGTTGACTTCCTTTTGTCATTTTTTTGGGTGATAAATTACTTATTTTCTTTTTATGAACAGAAGCAAAAATACAAGCATGTGAATGATGAAAGGATTAATGTGAGCTATAAAATTAGATATTACATCTGGGTTTACTTGTCAAGACAAATGCATGAGTGAAGAAAAAAAAACAGTGACAGGTTGTTTATAATGTTTCTAACAGCTAAATTTGCTTTGAACCGTGTTAGCCAGAGAGTATGTCAATCTGTTTATGTGTTATAGTAAACAAACAACCCTCAATACTTCTTGAACCTTTAAGAACCAGAGTCTGAGGACTCGGCAATAAACGGAAAGCAGAAACCGTCTTTGTAGAAGTTTGCTAAAAATAGATGGTGTTTTTGTCTCTCAAGGCCAAAAATGGAAATCTTACTTCTAGAAAATAGATAAATTGCTATATTTATATTTATTTGTCATACATTTGGAGGAAGCCAGTGTATTTATTTTAAAAAGAAAAGAGGAAACCGTAGAAATCTGTTACTAAAAGCTACAAAATGTGCTGAAAAGTTCATTTCCTCTCGATGACAAATAAAGTTTTATTATTTGGAGTTAAAACTCTCCAAAGAAAAACACGATCCTCCTCCAAGATCTTTAGGGGAAAACAGACTTGATCCGCTTTCTTTAATAAGAATAAGAAGAACCGACCTCTTAACTTGGTTTGTTCTTATACAAGAAGTTCTAAAGAAAGTTTGGCAAAATCTTTTCAATTTTAAAGACTTATCAACTCTCAAGCTGAAAGCAAGAGCAGCTTGTTGTTGTTATAACCGTGAGAGGTTTTACCAGGATTCAATTTAAGTTTTAACAGCTTTAAAACTTTGAAGTCATGATTGTTTTAGAGTCCCTCTGTCTAAAACCTAGCAGATGTTGTTTTCTCCTCCGGTTTCTCCTGGTTGCATAAGCTGGACTGCACAGGGATGCACTCTCATTCTCACATACCTACACATAACTAAGGAAGCCAGAGAAGCAACAAGCTTCAGCCACACAGCGAAAAGTTTGCTATCAAACCCCGGGTGTTGCAGTTTGGTTCGCAGCTCCTGAAACACAACTTTAGAGTGTTTCTAAATAAAGGGTAAAGAATTACTGAAAACAAAATCAACTAAAGCAGTAAAGACACTTAAATTTAACTAAACAGTAGTTTTAAAGGAGGATGATACAAAATGTTGAAATGAAAAAGAAGAGAAAACCTTCAGTATGTGGCAAAACTATTAATTCACCAAAAGCATTTTCTTGATTGTATTTTGTCGTGTTTATTAATGACATAACAACAGAGTAGTGGCTATATATGGTAGCATTAAAATATTTTTATAACTTATTAGAAATAAATCACTTCAATGAAATACTACCATTAACTTGGACTTCCTTTCTCATGGTTTCTTTGCTGCATTAGGCATAAAAAAATAAGGTGTTATCTTTAATATTATTCATTTCAGATCTTTAAATATCTCCTGATTTTCACTACTATGCTTCAGAATGACATTTAAGGACATAATGAATTCATTATCTTGTTTGTTTGTGTTCTTCTCAGTGGATTATTCTATTTGTCTGATCTGTTCATCATCTGTCAGTCAGTTTGCTACCAAACTGAGTTCAATATAAATTTAAAATTCAAATGTCGATGGACTTTGATAATCTCCTGAGAATTAAATTTAACATCCTGATCTGTGACCCTCATGAAGAGAAGCTGCACATCATGATGCAGCCACCACCATGCTTCATTGTGGGTGTGTTGTTTTCTTTGTTAATTGCATATAAACCCAATGAAAATCATTTCAACCTTGCATTCCTAATGAATGTGGGGAAAAAAGCTGAATTACTTTATTTGACTTCATTTAAAAGATAAATGGATACAAAAAGTGAACCAACATCATCACTTCACCTCCGTTTTAAAAAAAAGCTGTAGCTCACAGTTGATTAGCTTAGCATATAAACTGGAAACTCGTCTGTTTCTCTCCAAATATGAGTTGCCAGGCAACTGGCAGTGAAAACTACCGAGGCATTTTGCCTTTTTCCCAGCCACGACTTTGCTTTATAACAAGCCTCCTGCTGCTTCAATTAGGATCCAAAACTTACAATGAGTGCTGCCATGCAAATTTTAAAACAGGAGTGTATTAAAATGCAAAGCACGTAAAAAATAAATATAGTTCAATTTTAAAATTCAAATCAAAAGTTTTTTTATTTTCTCCCCCCAATCCCTCCCTCCACTCGTCTTGTCGCTTGTTACTTTTTTTACCTCCCCCCGCCCGGGGGGTTGTGGTGTGTGTTTTTTTTTTTTTTTTTTTTTTTTAAATCCTCTCCATGACTTTGCCTTTCAGGGTTATCTGCCTGCCAACGCAGAGAGGCGGGAAAGCGTTCTACAGAGGAAGAGGCAAGAGTATTTTGGCTTTATCCAGCAGTACTACGACTCCCGCAATGATGAGCATCATCAAGACACATACAGACAGGTATATGCTTAATGGCTCCGTTTTTATGCTGTTATATATTTCCCTTTTAGTAAGAGTCTGGATGAGGATAATTTGGATTATGTGGTGGGATAATTTACAGCATCAGATGTAATCTGAGTATTCCTTCTGATCGGCTGGTAGAAATGTAGGTTTTCCCCTCAGAGAACAATCTTCTAACACCTGTAACTGATCATAATCATTTGGCTAATTTCCCTTCTAGCATACAGAGGTCAGATTAGATGCATTTTCCCCAAACCTGCCGATACTGAGAGGTGGATTACAAACCCTCTGTTCCAGCTCATAAATCCCATGAAGAGCCTTGTTCTAAGGAAGCACAAGGTTTCTAATATACCCTCACTAGGTTGACCAGTGAATGAGTGAAATAGTCATTTAGATTATTTCATTTTCCTGCCCCACATCTGTACCAGTTGGGCATCATTTAAACAGCAAAATGGAAACCTTCTCTCCTTCTGGTTACTTCCTGCAGTCACTAAGCTCAGGCCACCTCAGAGCAGCTTCCTGGATATAATGAGGAGTTTACTATAGATGGATCCCCTTTGGGATGTTAATATCTAAGCATAGAAAGGAGTCTTTATTTATCAGTAGGATTATTCTTGGTTCTGAAGCTCAGTGCTGCTTATTGTGCATATTTTGACAGATTTATATCCATACATTCACCTGCAGGAACCAGTCAGTTTTCCTTGTTATGGAGTCCTTTGCTGTTGTTCCTGATGTACATCCTGGACTGTTTGTGTCATGGTCTGTGTCAATATGAGAAGAGCATGATCAGGTTCTATTCAGGGCAGGGACAACCAGCTTCAAAGAGCTGCTTAAATGAGCACTTTTCCCTGGCTTTGAAGATCTTTTTTCCCCTCTTCTTTTTTTTTATCTGTCAGTCTTTCACCCGCTGCACATTCGTTCTTTTTCAAAATTCAACTTCTTCCTGTTCATTTGAAGCTGATAGGAAACTTCAAAGTGGGCTGTCGGTCACAAAGCTGCACACAGTTTTCATATTTGGCCCAGTTTCTCATTGATCTCCTCGTCTCAGCTGCCACAGAGCTGGAGCGCTTTGTTTTGATGATTGTTCGAATCCTTTGTTTTAGAGGGATTATAGCAGCTTTGGCTGAATTGTAAAATTCTGGCAAACAATTACAAAAGTATTGACACCCTATTTTCAGGCAGGAGGGTTTATATTAGTAGTTCTGTGCAGAGAAACCTCCATCAGGAAGCAACCAGAAGGTACCTGGAATGTTGGAAAATATTCTTACAAATTAAAATCTGAAAGTTATGGCTTTCAGATTCTGTGTTCTACCCTCCTTAATCAGACGCCTCTTAAAGTGTTATAACAAGTCGTGACCCTTCGGGTGTACAGGTGTAAACACTCTTTCTTTTGATGCATTTCTTTTTTAATGTTATTTTTTAGGCTCTAGTGGCTTTTATTTTTGTTTTATTTTGAAAAGTAGGCAAACAGGAAAGGAGTGTAGAGAAAAGGGAAGACATGCAGTGAAGGTCGACTGGCTGGGATTTAACCCAGAATCGAGGACTGAGGCCTCCGTAGAAGGTCTAAACCACTACACCACCCACTTGATGTGGGTCTTTAAAGTGAAGTGAAGCTAATTCCTGTTAGCTTCGCCACAGATTCTTGTAAGAAGAATTTTGCGGATTTTTAAGTTGAATCAAAGCTAATAATTGTCAGCTTTCATTGTTTACAGAAGCGCTTCTTCTTCTCATGACCTGGATTGAACTATGCTTAAAGCTAAACATAGTGGCGGCATCATACAGTGGAATCGATAGACAGTGGTTTAAATCAGCATATATATGTGTCAGAATGGCCTAGTCAAAGCCTAGAGATGCATTTAGTTCACCATCTTTTGTCGATTAGCATATTTAGCGCCTTTAACCTAACATTGTTTCCAGTTTTAATGTGAATAAAAAGGGTTGGAGATGTGACTCTTTTAAAAACACTGGCTCTGTCAGTGCTGGTTCAAGTCTCTAACCCCTTTTCCTTTCCATGTTGCTGTCAGATCCATATAGACATTCCTAGGATGAGCCCTGAAAATTTGGTGCTGCAGCCAAAGGTGACAGAGGTAAGGCGTCCAGGGCTGCGGCTACAAAACGCACATGATTGTTTCAGCCGGCCCGTCTCAAGCTGCCGCCCTGCATCCGTCTGGCTCCCTTCTGACGAATCTGTCCGCCTGTTGTATTGTTCCTCTGCGGGGGTAGACGATCTGAAATGGTGGAAACGTGGTCTCTCTCACACACAGACACACAAAGGCATCACAGAGACATCCCATTATGCAAAGACACCCACCTGCACACCCGAGACCACAGCTGCTTTCCATTTCAGAGCACCGAAACCCCAGTCTGACTTCAATCAAGATCACCAATCCACTAACTGTTGCTCCTGCTGTTTCTGTCACTGTCTGTAATGGCCAGATCTGTGCTAACCTGCCCGTTGCTTCCTGTTTGTCTTTCTCTTTCTTTCTCTCCCCGCAGATTCACATTGACATACCGAGAACTAATCCTCTTATTCCTCTTTTTCAACAAGCTTCTGTCCAAGAGGTGAGACCCCCTGCAGGAGCACACACAGCACCTCACATTAAGAGGGTTTTCCTTTTTTGCTTTAAGGTAGACTCACTAGAAGTCCAGGTTTACTCAAAATCATGTAAATTGGCTGTTCTTTTTTGAACAAAATGAGAGAAGAATCATATTTGGAGCTTAAAAAAGCAACATAGTAACTGGAAAACCCTCACTGAGCATCACTGCATGATGGGAAAAAAAAAACAAGAATTAAAAATGGCAACACAAAGAATTTCCTCTGGCATGCATGAAATCAGAAAACCCTGAACTTTCCCACTCTGCATGGCTGACACTCTTGTGTCTTTTTGTTGTGCTTTGTCTGTGCTTCTCAATATAAAATATGCTTTGATGGATGTTTTGTGGTAAAAATTGAGCAACAGTTTAAGCACTCGGACGTCTTTTAGCCACTTTCATAAAAACAGCAGGTAAAAAGGTGGCTAAAGCCTTGAAAGAATTTCATAATTTATTGCTGCAGCAGAAAAATAGAGACTGCGATGCCTGTGGAGGGGCTTATGTTGTTTTTTTTTCTTTCTTTGGTTTGGATAAACCTTAAGCTAATGGTAGCTGGATTCATTTCCCTGAAAAACGCATTGAAAAACCAGCCAAACAAATAAACGCTGAAGAAATAATGAAAGCAGAGAAGCAGAGCATGCAGCCAATATTTGCTAAAAACAAATTCTAGCAACACTGGAAAAGCAAAATAAGTAGTAATAAAAATCCTTTATTTCACATAGTAGACATCAAAATGATTTGACCTTTAGTTCATTTTTTAAATTTTAAGATAGGACTATGAGTACCCGTTCTTATCGTACCCTGAGTACTTACTGAGCTTCTAAAAGCAGAGGTTTTGCATCAATCCTTTAATCTAAATATAGAGTTTTCATCGTTTTAGCAAAGATGCAGCTTCTTTCAATTTTTCCTCAAATGCAAATCAAGCTCAGAATGAACAACTTTTAACAATAAAATTCTTTTCTACAGGAAAAGACATAAGTTTAGGATTAAAAAAAGATTGTTTACAGAAGTTGTTTTTCAGTTAGAGGTATTTAATCTTTATTTAAAGTATGTCGAACATCAATCAATAGTCTGGCTGTCGAACCTCCTGTCGCTTATCTTGGCCTCCCATCGATCAGTAAAGTACATATGCTTTGTCTGTCCTCCGTTTCTATCACCTGTGTGTTGAAAAAGCTTTTTAAAATCAAATAAACACTTGATTTTCTGTGTAAGGATGTAGAGTTCATCCATCAGACACTGTAGATCCATGTCATCATCCAAATATGACAGTCTCTTCCTGTTTGAAGTAGAGCAACGGCTACAAAGACGTTTAAAATGACAAAACGATTATTTTATACGCATTAAATATTTATGACTCCTTTATTTCATTATGTTTACCTTTTAAAAGAACTGAAGGGTTTCAGTTATCCTGCAACTAGTTTATTTTATTTATTAGTCTTTAGATTTTTTTTTTTGTTTGTTTTGCTGCTGCAACATTTTAGTTTCATTTCATTTAACACATACTTACCAGAGTTGCAAACAAATTAGTGAACATTTGTAGGTCAGAATCACTAACATAAGCTTTAAAATACTGAGCATGTTTTTTTTTTTCCTCTACAAACATGAATCAGCAGCTCTAATGGAAAAGCATTGAAATTCAGCTTCCTAGAAAAAAAAAAAGGTTTTATTTATTTCCAGGGGTTATTAATTCACCGTTTCTGTGGAGGCCTGTCGTAGATATGAGCCAAAGACACGTAAATAAAAAGAAAAGTCCCCATAATGAGGTGAAGGCTAATGAGGAGTCCAGCACTTGAGGCTGCTTTGTGTGTACACCTCTGCACAGGTGTGAATGAGGCTGTTAAAACACACACACTGGCTTAGAAATGTTTGCGTGCAAAATGGAAGGAGAAATTCAACAAGCGCAGTTAGACGCTCAGGATCTTTAGTTCATGCAGTGCCTCAGGCAGCGCCACCTCCCACTGCCACTGTTTTGCACAGGTTACAACACTGTGCTGTAATCTGAGGTGAATGCATAATAAACACATGATAAAGATAAATCAAAGGAAGCCTTAAATTTAATGAAGAAATTTGGATCAAGAAGTTAAAAAGCAGAAGATTATTGTTTATTATGAACATATTAACCGTGAAACTGTTTGAACTTCTGGTTTGTTGTCGACCTTCATTTGTTTATGTGTAAAAGACATCGATGAAGAGCTTTCATCCTTGACTCCTTTTATTTTTTTGGAGGGGGGCAATTTCCTTTCCACCTTTTGCGATTAGCTTTATCTTGGTCCTCAGGGTTTTGAGCTAATGGGATGAAGCCATAACCATTTGACACAGGAGGCACAGGGAAAGCCGATTTCCTGTCCTCGAGATGCTGTGCTGGAAGAACCCGAGGTTAATGTGAGATTAGCAGAATGTGCTCCAAACGTTGATGTCTCACTCGGGTTTTTTTTTTTTTTTGCTTTTGGAAGAACACAGAAACAATAAGATAGTTCTTTTGATCCAAAGTAAAAAAAACAAAATAGGATATCGGCGTCCGTTCCCACAGCATAGCTCTGTGTGTAGCTGCCAATGTGAAATATGCATGTCAGCTTTGGAGGCTGCATGAAAAGAAAGTCCCATTACCCACTCAGCCTTCTATCGCCAGCACCTCTCCCTGTTTGATGGATGCGGCTTTGATAAGAAAGGAGCAGGCAGGTGGAGGAGAGTCTGCCGGAGATCCGCTGCCATCTGACATTGCTGAGTTATTTTAAGTCAAAAAATGAAACGGGTAATTCGACTGTTGTAAACACGACACATTCCAAGGAAAACAAGAAAGGCCCTGATAGGTTGGGTTACATCAAGATGTGGGAGTTCGTTTTGATGAAGGACATTTGGACACCAGAAAAACAAGCCGAGAGTCGAGTCCTCTTCAGTTCTCTCTGGCTGACAGCATTAAACAGTCCCTCATAACAAAGATGGAAGTGTGAACAGAAAGACCCAAAATAGTGAAAATACATGCATGAGGATTGTTAGAATCACACAGGTTCAAAGTCGCCCTTTTTTTTTTTTTTGTTTTGTTTTTTTTTAAGTAACCGAACCACCAATTATAAATGGAACCGATACCTTTTTCTATCTAACAACTCTAAAATATCAGTTCAATCTTTACGGTAAAATAAAGCACTGATTTATAAAACTAATACAGTAAAACTTCACATTAACAAGAAGCACAATTAGTGCACTTAAATGGGTTAGCATTGCTAAGTCTGTGCTCTTTGTAGAGAAGGTAGAATCTAACCTGCCATGTAAGATTTCCAAATTCAACTTAACTACATCCCCTAATGTTTTGTTCTCCAAGGTTTCTAGAAGCTTCTTAAGCTTTTATGCTTCATCTGACTTCATGTTAAATGTCTCAATGAAACCAAAAAAAATAGCTAAACGAGCATCAACTTCAAGACTTCAGATATTGTTAGAAGGAAATAATGAATATCTCTCACCCTGCGTAAAATGAATGGCCTTAACTAACACACCTCTAGAGGAATAGTTTGTCCATTCTGCTGTTTTTTTCACCTCTTAACCAGATTGTGTTTGAAATATTGCTGCTTTTTCTAAACCCAACTCCTTTACTAAACACTTTCAGTCAAATCTGTCACAATTAACGCTGCAGTGTTTCTTTTAAAAGCCAAACCAAACAAAAACTCAACAAATATGGAGCATTTTTGGCATATTGGCTCCCAGTTAGTTGGCACAACAGCAGCTCTGAAATGTGTATTTGCCTTTTTTTTTTTTTTTTTTTTAATTTGTGCTGTAATTACTTGCTTCTAAATTAAAGGGTTCTCCGGCCATTTGTGCAAAGACACATATCAGAGCGGCACATCCTGTGTGATTTTTGGTCCTGTTGTTTCTTCACAGCTGTAGGGGAAACACTGCATCCAAACTGCTTAATCTTTTTTTTTTTATTTATTCTCTTTTCAAACAAGTGATTTAATAGCTTGTTTTCTTTAGTTTTGATTGGTCTAAGTGTTTGTGTCTCTCTGTTAAAGATATTTGAGCGGATTTTGTTTATCTGGGCCATCCGGCATCCAGCCAGCGGCTACGTGCAAGGCATCAACGACCTGGTCACGCCGTTCTTCGTCGTCTTCGTCTTCGAGTACATTGGTGAGTGAACACCCCCCCCTCTATATTTTCACTATTAACTCCCTGATCCTTCATGTTATATCCTTTTAAAGCCGAGGTGATGCTTTTGTAGATGACATGAGCTGTTTGTTTTTTACTCCACCTGCACAGGTTGTAGAAAACCTCTCCTGGGACCCTCTATACTGTCTCGTTTTACTGTCTACCTGCTCCACTCTCATCTATTCTGCTTTTATTGCGACGTACTCTTCCCTCTTTGCGTGAAAATATGCTTTGAAATTCTATTCATCAAGTCATTTTCTGGTTAGCACTTCTGATTTTTCTCTTTGCGGTGTGTGAGGCGGAGCGTGACCCGTGTTGGAGCGTTTGTGCACACCCTGCTGTTCTCTCCAGAGCCCCCCCGCGGTTGGCGTTTATGTTATGCCATATTTAGCAGATGAATGTTTTATTTTACTGTCACGCTTAATTCCTCAAACAGTCCAAACAAACTACTTCAAAGCCCAGATTGCACACAGCCAGAAAAGACATGATGATGGTCAATATGAACGTTAATGTGGATTTACTCTCTTAATTCCATTTGAACTACAGAATAGATTATGAGCCATAAAAAGTGGTGGATATATGTTATTTATTTTTTTATTAAATTGAATCCAAAGGCAGCTGGTTTTCTTTATTTTTATTAGAAATTAAACCATTATTTTATAAGGATTTCTCTTTAGATTAAATCTTTTGTCTGAGGTTTTGTCCAAATGGTCAAAACAGAATAAATAAAAGGAAAATACAACAAAAACACAAACTATATTAAATGATTTGAAGGTGGTTTAAGAAAAGATTTTGTTTTTGAGTTGAACTGCTTTAAACTTGATGCGTCGTACTGTAAACCTCAAATATGGGGGAAGGTTAGACTAAATCAAAAACCTGGACGCATCCTACTTTTTTTGGCAGGGAAAGCTGGTTGAAGATGATGGAAAGATAAAAACTGCTGGAGGCTCTAAAGCCTTGAGGCTTGAGCGAAGGTTTACCTTCCAGACCTACAAGCAGAGCTACAGTGGTTCGTATCGATTCCCTTCTTGTGTTTGAATGGCCCAGTCAAAGTCTAGACCTGAATCCAATTGAAATCTGCAGCAAGATTTGAAAATTGAGGTTCAATCTGAGCGATTTTAGAAGAAATGGGCCAAAATGTGTCTCTACATCCTCAAAGCAGACTCAGAGGAACTGAATACAGGAAAAGGTTTTTTTTTTTGTTTGTTTGTTTGTTTACAGAAACAGTTCAAATTAAACCGTGAATATTTTTTTCTTTCTCCTTTATAATGTGCTTTATTTTGTAATAAGCTCTCAAACATCTAAACAAATCACCTGGAAGTTAAAAAGCTAAAGAAAAAGATAGCAGCTCTAAGCCTCCCTGCTCTTCAAAGCTGCAGAATATTTGCTCTTTTACTTTTCTTCTCTCAGTTGTCCATGAAGAGCTGTTTTTTTTTTTTTTTCTTCTTCTTTTGTTTTCAAGGGGTCCATTAACCTTTTTTTTTTTGGAAGGGGAATAAAGTTAAGGCACTAAATGATAACCACAAAGTTCCCTTGGGAATAACTTACCCGCAGTGGTCTCACTGTCATCACTAATGATGCACAAGCGTTGCGAAGCATGCAAAACGTTTGGCTCCATGACTTCTGAACTCCATTTTGTTGTTTTAAATGTTGCATCTCAGCCTTTTCTTTTAAAAGTTTTATTACCTTAATCCCAAATAAAAGAGCAGTTATCTTAGCCTCTCTTCTCCCTCGAGCTGCATTCTTCAGGAAGCTAATGTTTTAAACAGTTATATCTAAAATACCCTTTTTGGGAAAACAATATTTTTGGCATTTAGATTTAGTCTAAAGTTATCAAAAAATGGAAAATACCGTACATCCCCCTTTTATATTCAGAATAGAAGTTTGCCATCTCAGTACCTCATTAGATCCTTTACTAAATGTGCATGAATGTTAAATCAGTTTAAATGTAATAATGGCAAAGGAACCTTAATTCTTCCTTTTTAAAAAATGACCTCTGTCTTCTGGGTTTGATTGAATGTCCGTGAGACAATGGCTGTGATGCTCCATGTGTTTGACTCCTTTTTTTTTTTTTTTTTTTGCAGACAACCATTAGGGTTGGAAGGCAGCTTTTTAAAGCATCAATTCTCTGTTTTTGCCTTTTTGCAGCTGCTCCTAAACCTCTGAACTTATGTAGATAGAATTAATCTAAACAAACATCATCAGGTGACAAAACCAACAGAACATCATCATTTTAACAGTAAAAGTATAAATGAAATGTTTCTTTTCCACATTTTTCCTATTAAAAACGTGAATCTGAATCTTATACTGCTGAGGTTGATTCTTAGACCCTTTAAAAGACTCATTCATTAGACTTTATCCTAATAAGTGTCTTCTTTCTGATTTGTTAAGACAAACCCATTAGAAATGAAGCCCAGTTTGTTTATTGGAAGGATCCCATCCTGCCCACTCAGCCTTTTTCTCTCCCTGCTTCACTTTGGCTTTTCCTCTCTTCCTGCATTTATTTTCCCTTCCCTCTTTGCTGTTCTTATTTGTTTTTTCTTTGACTCACGTCAGATCTTCAAAGCATCACCCCCTGCTTCTGTGTCATGTACCTCTATGCGCTGATGAGGCTTTGCTAACATACGCAGCCAACAAACCTTCAAACACGCCTGGCTTGTAACTCACACCATGGGTTGATGTGCTGCACTGCTTGTAGCTGGTGCTTCTGTCTTCTCATTGAGAGACTGATCTAAAACACAAAGTTTATGTTGGTCCTTTGGAGATGAGCGTAAGTCGGCTATTTTGTGGAGGAGGTGGAAAAATGGATGTTCACAGAGAGATTAATGATTACCGTCTTTATGTTATAACACTTCAAATACTTGCTTCTGTAACTGTCTAAAATCTTTAATCAAATATGATTTTACTACAATCTGCTGATAAATCAAAGAAACCTTTAATTTTTCACTAAAATAGTGAATAATAGTGTAAAAGGGCAAACATGGCAGTGTCAAAGAAAGATTACAGCCAGCCTGAGAGTGAAAGAGCCTAACAGCATCACAAACTCCGTGTGGGATGGACTCAGTCTTTCATGACTGTATTCCTGGTCTGAAAACAAGGCTTCACCCTACGTTGTCACTAAAAGCACTTTTTTTTTTGCCAGATTGGAGAAGCTTTGCCGCTTATTCACATTTTTCATACGACTGAACTGTCAAAACGACCTAAAAA
>JAUZNJ010029237.1:0-15550 GCA_034780135.1 Jordanella pulchra | reverse complement strand
CAACAGTAACAAAATAGAAATATTAATATGTACAGATAGACTGGTACCTTTCGATGGCTCTTTTGTAATGGCTCAGAAACATCAAGGCTACTTATGCTCTGTTGCTTTTTTTTGGTTGTTGAAAAAGCTCCGTATGTCTGACAACTTTTTCGGTGGCATATTTTTTTTTTAAACCAACCCGTCTACTACTTTTTTTATTTAAAATAAAACCTGAAATAGCTGCTGCTTAATATTAACGAGCGCTACTGTGCGTCGTCTCTCCTCCAATCACGTAGCTACTGTGTACACGGTGAATAGCGACTGCCAATCATATTATATCATAAAGTGACAGACGTGGAGCCATGGACATAGAATCCATTGATGTTACATCAGCAGGCGGACTGAGGAGCAGCGGGATAGCGAGACAAAGACACTGACTGAAAACCCTCCCAACACACAGCTGGGCGTGTCCTGAGGTTACTGTTGATGGGTAAAGTAAATGAAAATGTAAAAATTATTCCATTCCAAAGTTGGTGGGAACATGTCCACACAGGTCCTTCAGAAAGTTATGCCAGTGGCTAATGTATTTGTCTGTGAGTTTGTATTCATAAGCATGCATCAGTGCTAATAAGTTCTTTCAGATTATGTTTTGGCTTGTAAAAAGGTGAAAAGTAAATGAAGAACACCTGATATCTAACTTTTGTTTGTTTTACTGTTCTAAAATTATGTTTATGATGTACAGTTTAGGAGTCACTTTTGAAAAAGAAACATTTTAGAATCAGACTCTCTGATCCACAAGTCAAGATGTTTGACAAGATGTTTGACTCAAAACTAAGCCAAACAAATGTTTTCAATTTTGTTGGGTTTTTTAGATGATTTGATTCAAAATAAAATGTTCTGCAGATCTGGATGTAATGATGTTTTTCTTAATGAGCAGAGATGGGAATCAGTCAGACAACTACAATGGAGGTAGGCTTTATCTCCATCATCTCTATAATTTCTTTTTCTTCAGACTAGCGCAGTGGTCCAAGTGGTGCATCACTGCATAAAAAGCAGCAGAATGAGTGCAGGCTAATAAACAATTGTTTGCAGCCAAAGTGGAGATGCCCGAGACTTTTATCATGAACAGCACAGAGTCTGTGGAGGCTATGCAGCAAACAGCAAACCTGTTTGATGACACCGTGGATCCTAATGATGAGGAGCAAGAATAGATTCTGGAGCCTTTTAAGTTTTTGTTTTACAACAACGACGATATGTTGCTGTTCTGTGAAATGATAGTGGACAAAAGAGGATACTTGGCTTATTTTGAGTACAAAGAGCAATGAATCTGCTTTTTTTTTTAATAATACTAACACTCATACAAAGAGAAAAGCACAAAAATGAAACACATTTCAAAGTTTGCCTTGTGGCAACGGTTTTCTCCTGTAACAAAAGTTATTATTTGTTCCGACAGCAAAG
Source organism: Jordanella pulchra (assembly GCA_034780135.1). Taxonomy (NCBI): domain Eukaryota; kingdom Metazoa; phylum Chordata; class Actinopteri; order Cyprinodontiformes; family Cyprinodontidae; genus Jordanella; species Jordanella pulchra. Next base: position 14,113 of record JAUZNJ010029237.1, on the reverse strand, counting down.
GTGAGAACATCATGCATATAATATTAATAGAATATCATTGGAATATACATAATAGAATTTCAAACACACATAAGATAAACCTATATAAAAAAAGACTAAATCAATATGTAAATGGGTCCACTGGTGCAGGGAGCTACATTATTAATGATAAATAATGGTACACAAGAAAAGGTTGGAGTGTAGAGGCATTGTGTCATTACAAAATGTGTATTTACAGATATATATTGCTTCAAAATGAATTTGTAGTAGTGCTTACAGTTGTCTTTGGAAATTACATTACATTAAAATAGTGGAGTAAAATAATGCCTGCTATAATTATGGTAATATTTCTTTTAAGGGATCATAACAACAGCTGCACATCTAGTTTGCATTGATTATCTATAGCATAACCGTACAAGTGGTCATTGTTTTTTTTGGGCTTTTATAGTTATGTTTTCTTTTATTCATTTTTTTGTACCTTATCCAGTTGAACAGTTAAACAGTTACATTTTTCATCGTTTTAATTTAGCACATCAATACACAAGCATATATACAGTAAACTGAACACCTACAATAAAGACCCAAGAAATAAACACCAGGAACGTTAAATGCGGTACATTTGCTTTAATTTCAGCCAGAATCATCTCCTATATTCTATTTGGCCACTGTATCAACACCGCAGTAAAATAACTTACTATATTGACATTTGCGTTGTCCACCTTCCTTTAGTATAATGCAAATCACAGAAACCATGAACCTGCTCACAGAAGGTACTAATCGATATAGTGGGTTTGTTTAATCAAGACTAAATTGTCAGAGAAAAATTACCCCAATAATTGATAAAAGTATATTTTAACCTTTTTACTTGTATTGTGCAGAGGATCAAAGCATCTAAAAATAGTGCCTCCTTGTCAAAAAAACACTACAAAATCTTCTTCTCTAAAACAAAGATAAAATATAAAGCAGACACCTAATGCAAAAATTCATTAAGCGAGGGAAAGGGAGGAGATTTTATGGCAAACATAGTAAAAAAAAATATTTTATGTGCCTGTTCTGTAATCGTATGACTTAAGGCAGGAGTTCCCACAAAGAGCACTATCACATTTTAACCAGGCTCCACCTCTCACAGATCACACTGCTGCCTTCAAGGCCTTGAATGAACATCAAAGGCAACCATGTGGTTTTAGCATTCCTGTCAAGACCATTACAACCACTGGAGCCTCCCTTCCTCTCAAGGAGCTCTGCACCACACATTGCCTCAACCATGTTTCATGAAAACAGTTAAGCAGGACACAAAAGCTTCCCATGTTTCATTCAGTTCGAGTAGTCATTCTTAATATCTCTACCACTTTGGCTGGCTGGTGTACCTCCTACAGGCAAAAAGAAAGGTGCTGTGAATCGGGAGGCAGAGAGCAAGAGCTGGACATAACTCCAAGGTGCGCATCAGTGAGTGTTGCTGGCTGCTCTGCGCAAAATATTATTTACAGCTCACACTGAGGAGAAATTACAGGAGCAATCCTCTTCAGACGCAGGAAAATCAGCTGACCTGGCAACACTCGCAGTGAGGCTAGGAGGAGGGTCAGGCACTATAATTATTATATTGCCTCTCTTTCTTCACTGTCAGTATCTATACGGCTCGCACAGCTGGCAGAGGATTCAGCCAACAGTGACAACAAGTAACTGGTGCATTAGTGAATGATAAAGTGGCAGTAAAGTGGCTTTAGCGTTTATAAACTGTGGCTTAGCAGATAGTTACCCCACTTTTAGAAGGCATTCTAATGATTTACCAACGAGGTACGGAGGCAAAAGTTACAGTCATCAAGATATGAACTCTAAAGAGTGACAAATAAAATTTCCCATCATGAAATATGAAGTTAAACAAAGTATTTAATAGAAAATAGCATTTTTTATGAGGAAAAAAGGAAGGAATTTAAAGCAGGAGAAAGAGTGAAGAGTAATTAGTCCACTTGTTCGACATATAGTGATGAAATAAATCCCTGGTTCTTTATTAACGTTTTGTCAACAGGAAATTGTTAGTTCAAGCGTTAAAAGGAAGTAATCAAGAGGCTACAATTAACTGTCAGAGGGCAATAGAAAGTCACAATAAAAAGGACTCTGTTTTCCATTAAAATCTTTAGTGGTATACAAGTAATGTCTTTGACTTGGGCACCATGGTGGCGCAGGACACGCTAAACACGTGACCCCCCCATCCTCTACGCAGCCGTCACAGGTCTGAGTTCCGACCTGTTGACCCTTGCCGTATTTTTCTAATATTATTTCCTGTCTGCCACTAGAGCCACCAGAGCCTAAAAATAATGCCTTTAATTAAGTCTGTGAATTCTTGTCATCTGCTTTTACAACCTTTTCAATGATTATCAATATGAAGGTATATTAAAAGAGGGGCTATACTGTTAGACCTTTGTCGATACAGTCTGTTCTAGATCCTAAATTATTTTAATTTAAAAGATAAGTTTATGAAAAATTGACTAAAACTGTACATACATATAAAATCTGTTAAATGTTGAATCTAATAAGGGATTAATTTCTTTTTTGCAGCCTAAACTGCAAATACAACACACAAGGCTTGTCAAAATAATAACTTGATATAACCGATTCTAAAAAAACAAAACAAAAAAAAAGATATGTTTTTCTGTCAACAACAAATAGTTGACAGATTAACATCTGCCCAAACTGTTGCACTACTTGGCTCCCTGAAGCTTTGCTCAACCGTGATAATGGATGATTATAATAGAAATTGCAAAGTCCGCAAAACATGTTAAGTAAAATAAAAATAAAAAACAAGTGAACCAAGGCTAAGGGAACAGGTTCGTTGGAGGAACTCTCTTCATAAGAAGAATGCTGAATAGTTCTACATGCCAAGCTAATACTTAAAGGTAAAAAGTGGTAAAACTCCAGTTTCTGCAACACTGAGTTTTAAAACTCTAAGACAACATAAGCTAATGCTAGCTGTTATTAGCTTGAAGGACAAAGACAACCCAAGGACAAAGTTTTGTCAGTCAGTTTCCCAGGAATTGTGTGACAAAAATCAGCACAAGAATGTGCAATTATCTGACTGCTTAGTAAAATAACAAATAAGCAATGAAACAAAAAAAGTGCATCCCGCTGACTGTAGGAGCAAAACAACAAAAAAACAGAGAAAATATGATGTAGATTGACCAGAAGGACAAATTGTAAAGGGATGCTGTAGCAGACCTTTAGTTGCACTTCTCCAAATAAACTGGTATGATCAAGATCCATGTTGTCCATATGCTATTATTTCTCTGATGAATTCTACAGAACGCAGAAACTGACAGGATTAAAAGATAAAAGCTAAAATATACAACTTGCCCATTAAGCAAACAATACACTTAAAATTTACCAATCAATATTAAAAATTTAAAATCATTTTATGTCTTTGTTAAAATTATTATATTTACTTAACAATAATTTGCAATTTACTTAGACATTTTCTATTTATAATCAGAATATTGATTTAAGCATTTTTAGATACCTACAATAGGGATGTCCGGATCCGATATTAATATCGTATAGTTGTCCAATATCAGCCAACAAACTATTAGCAGATTTTATCTGCCAGGATCTAAAACCTCCGGTTTTTCCAACGTTGATAGAAACACTGCTTCTGTTTAAAGTTTTTGTAGCTAATTGACTAATTTTACATGGGTCAGTTATTTTCATACCTTTAGTTGTTGATTTTTTTTCTCTGTTTTAGTGACATTACTTGATCAAGCCTTTTCTACAATTCTACAGTATAAAATTATAAAAGCTGGTGTGATTTGTGCTTATATCGTATCGGGTCAATTCTCAAATGTTCAATAGCGGTATCAAATTGAAAATGACAAAGTTGCATCAGAACACTCCTAATTTACAAGCAATTTGTAGTGATTGATTAGCTATTTCTGTCAGTTTAAATTCTGCCCACCCTGTATCCTGTCAATATTCTGTCAAAAAAAAAAAAAAAAAAAAATCCTGGTTTTAACCCTGTACGGGACGCTTTTGGGGTATACATAAGGCAGTCCTGGCATCTGGAATCTCCAGATGTTAGTTGTCAATATCAGAACCAACAGATGACTCAGGCAACCTATACAAATAAAGAACATACTGAATGCCTAGGACAGACCATGCCTAGGGCATTTTATGTTAGTGCAACCAGCACCGTAGAACCCAAAAAAAATCTGCACATGCCACCCAGATACAGGTATGGAGTTTAAACACTATGATGCACAACGACAACATGTGCAGGAGCTATCGTTGAGTCAATAGCTTCTACATCAAGCCACTATATTTGCATGCACTCCATGGTGTAGATTGCACAATGTGACCACCCACCCTCATGCAAACCTGCCAGACACTCCGACACCTGCCTAATAGCCATCCACTCTTGTTATGATGCAACTGCTTTTGTTATGTGGTATCCTGCTAGGTGTGTCTACTCCTTGCAAATAAAGTAATTTACATACCCCGTCACTGATCTGCATGTGTACCAGATTGCATTCAAAATCCCTCTGTTTCCATGTCCCAAGATGTTCTTGTGAATGGATGGGGAAAATTATAATATCAAGTAAACTTAAAGGGCAATATTTGGAAGGCTTTTATAGAGAAGTCGACCCTCACAGATTTGGTTCTCATACGACGCATAGTTACAGAGATGCTGAGACTTTTGCAGAGGGGTGAAGAAAAACATGACTATGAAAAGAAAGACTGAGAGAAATGTGGGTTGATGTTAACGGACTGCAACATTTTTAAAAAAAACTTTACCAACTGCACATTTTCTTAAAATCTTGCTGCCCAAGCTTAAAATCACAAGTGGGGCATCTCGGTTTAGTTCAGACCAAAACAAATCGTACTGGCGATTGTTTGTCAAACCAAACATCCAATAAAAGTTCCGTCAGCCACTATGAGACACTGGGGTCAAGATTCTTCACGCAGGCAAAAGAAGTGTAATCTCCTAACTTGTTGACTGACTTGGTTGCTTTTATTTTCCTTTTCAGCCAACAATTACAATATTCAAGCCTTGCTTTTTTCTCATCTCTACTTCCCTTGCTCTAGTAAAAACCACAGGCCCCAAACCCAAATGCCTGCTGATCCTTTACTAGGCCCCTACATTTATAGAAAGTGGGCTGACCCACATCACTTCCTGTCTGATGCAGAAAGAATAATTAAGAAAAAAAAAATAACAATAAAAATTTAACAAAAGATAAATACAATCAACAATTATTAACCTGCAAATTAACTCTGTAAATAATACCAAAAATTAAGAATACACTAACAAAGTTCAAATGGATAAAGAAATAAAGAATAAAAATAGCCCCAACACTATCGCCACTACACAAACCTTTGATTAAAATTAAAACCTGTTTATTGTGACACAAAAGTGGTATAAAAATAATCCTCAAACAGAAAAATGTGATCAGAAAAACACAGAAAAGACACGACTTCTAGGGGTCTATCACACTGCATTAACATACTAGGAATGCAAAGGCACACGTCTCCAACCTCCAACATAAGACAGCTTCAGATACAACATATAAAAAAATTATGTTTGTATAGCTTTTTCACTAATTCAGTTCAAAAATCACACATGTGTTAAACACATTAATTACAGGCGGAGAGAGAAGGAAATTGAGCTTACATGTGTGTTAAAAAGCAACAATTCAGTCATTTCTCTCCTTAGCTCAGGCATTAAACTTCTGACATCTCCTGCTCAGAAATGATATAGGAAAGTTGCGGCTCATGTCCGAGATACATCTTTGTGTTATAACTCAAAAAATGAATTTGTTGAGGGACATCATGTGCAATCTGCTTGCTTGAAATGGTCTTTTACTCAGTTAAGGCAGATTTGGTGATGCAGCTGAAAACCCTCAGCGCTGAACCAAATTCTCTAAAGTAAAAGTAAATCCTTGACAAAGAAACTTCTAGGGATTGTATCCCAAGTCTAATGAGCTCCTTCAGGAGGTTAAATCGAAACTAACACGCCGGGCGCCAGGGTAAATCCCCACAAGTGACCAAAGAGTGCGGACTACATCTGACACTCGCATACATGTGTCGTAAAATCTCCGGAAGAATAAAGAGGATACATAAAACCCGCCCGGATATGGTATAATCCTATTTGACGTGGTGAAATAAAACAGTCTTTTTGCTTTTTATGTATTTCTCTTTGTTTTTTAATTACCGGTCCAGAAGAAAAACAGCTTTCATAACTGGGAGTCCGGTCATAGCTTCCTGTTCTTCCAAATCATGCCAATAGAATGAAAGCGTCAACAGACAGCTGGGTGTCATAAGCTAATAATGTCTTTTAAGATGCCAATCACACATACCAAACGGGTCAGTCTCCTCCGAAGCATCCTCTTGTTTGTCCTCTTGATCGCACTGATGAACTCCTCTGATTCAACAGACACCTCCTGCCTGGGCTCCGCTTTAGCTCCACCGGGGAATAACTTTACATGTATATAGTTACTGCGCTAGCTCCTTGGCTATCTATTCTCTACTCTAACGTTAGTTCTAGCTATATGAAACGCTGGAGCGATGCTACATGGTTTCCATTTTGTTTGGTTTCGGTATTTTCGCACCATTCGCATTCTCTCCCCGCGTTTAATGTTTTCCGCGTTGCGGTGTACTAGTCGCGCTCTCTCAGAGGCTCAAGGCTGAAACAGTCACTGACATTTCGCTCCGTGCCCTGTTGCTGCTTTGACTCCGACAAATCATTTGTCGCTCCCGGGTTGCCCTCGCTCCTGGCTCGAAAGGTGCCCGACTAAGCGGTGCTAAAACAACTAACTTATCGTGTTTGTCCCCGGGCGCAGGTCTCCTCTCCTTCTCCTGTCAAACAATTTCCACTCCAACAAGCAGCAGCAACCCACGGATCCTCTCTTGCAAGCTCCACCCGGTGAAGGTGCGGTGACTAAAGCTCGCATTGCATTCAGGGTAATGTGGTCTGCATGCAGGGATTTCCTACATTCAAAGAGGCATGAAACTTGTTTAGTTTTACAGGTTCGTATGAGGGACCAATAGTTACTTATTTGATTAATTCGAAGCCCACCTTAATTCATGTTATTTATGCAGCACATTTAAAACAGCAGCGTTCACAGTGCTGATCGCCATTCAAAAAAAATAAATAAATAAAAAAAATGAAAGCAACCAAACAAATATCAAATACTCATAAATAGAAAAAACAACAGAACAAAAAATATCTAAAACGTTTTTATTCAATCTAAGATAAATGTAGCTTTATTAATATAAAGCCAACTCACTGGATGTGGTCTTAATGCACTTTTCATAGTCAACTCTGTGAGGTCATATAGACAGAAATGCACAGATACCAAATCTTAATTATAAAAAGAATTTTAAAAACAAAACTGTTGAATTTAGTACAAAATTTAAATCGGCAGGGGTGGTCCTAGCCTGTTTGATGCCCTGGGTGGAACCCCACCTCCCATGGTTAGAAACCTGTGCCATCAAAAAATAAATGTTGGATTAGTCAGACTGAATCTTTAATTATATAATTTGAAAACAAATGCTTTGATTAAGAAATAAGTTCACCTAGAGGTCAGTCAAATTTTTTGTTAATCATTTTTGCTACTGTACAAAGCCATACACTTCGGGAGGGGGTCAAACTGTACACTTTTTAAATTCTGACCTTTCAGCTCATATAACTTATTTAATTGCACTTGCACATTAAAACAGGTGTTCAAACTGCTGTTGTTTTTTATTTTTATTATTTTTTAAATGTATTTAATAAAGCAAGTTAAAACATGTACTTTAGAATAGTTTTTAGTCCCAGCTGCAGAGATAAAATGGTAGAACACAAGTACATTTTGAAGTGTTGTTAAAATGATGTAAAACAACCCCTTAAATGAAACTGAATCCATTTGCCTTGAAAATAACAAAGCCTTTTAAAATAAGAAAAAAGTATTAAAAAAAGAAAAAAGTATTTCTTTTTTACAAAGTATAAAATGTGTATCTTATTGTATTGAAAAATTACAATTTTTTCTTCGTTTACTTCCAGTTCTATATTTCAGTTTTATTTAGTTAGTTAGTTTAGTTAGTTATTTCTTTCTGTCAAACAAAGATTTTAAAAATGTAGATTCGGCTTATTATTTCTCCCATCTGGTTAAACTTCTTTTACCGCATTTTCAGCTACAGCTGTGAAGTGTATATGAGCTTGGTAGCTGTTATTCACCATCTGACAAACATACTGTAGTGAGAAAACCAGCAAGATGTAATACTAGTGGCGCACTTTATTAATGCATCGTCTTTAGCTAATAGCTAAAACTAGCCGGGGTTCTTTTCAGTTATTTAGAGCTATCATTTTTTACATTATACTTTTTACGTTAAACGTTACCATTTTACACTTGAAGGAAAACAATAACAGCACAACTGTCAGATAAAGTCTTACTCTCCTTTAGATTAGTGAATCTACATTATTCCTTTTCAAAAGCTACAGGAATACAGAAGCTCTATAAATAAACAGTGAACAGTACAACTGTCCATTTAAACTTAACCCTTTGAATAAGATAGTTTAACCTTTTGCATTTCTTCTTGCCTTCCTTGATGCAAAGTCAATAAATTAATTATATGGATTAATCAATTAAGGTTCATTAAAGACGATTTTGTTTACAGAATTTAAACCAGGTGAAGCTAAAAATGTTCCCCTTTATGAGTTCTGGATACATAATTTTTGCCCAAAGTTTTATTTTTATCTTAAAAGCAAAATGTTTAAAGAATTGTTTACGATGTTGATATATTTACTATTCTACGTGGGTTTCTCTATCAGCTAATGGCCCGTTTTAAACATTCTATACTCAAGTAAACAATTGGTTGATTACTAATTTAGTTGCTAATTATTTCTGTAATCAATTAATCTGATTAATTGTTTCAGCCCTGCTTAGAAGAATTCTTCAAAATACTGAAAACCAAATAAAATGACACGTCCAATCAGCATAAACCACAGTTACTTCTTTAAATCCAGCCTCTCTGGAAACAGGCTCTAATCTACAGTATTTTTTAATGGCTTAACAAACTGACTATTTAGGGAAGCCCAGCAGATTGCATTGAGTCATTGGCTTGCACTCCGTTTGAAAGAGCATGTAGCAACAGTGGAGAGTTGCTTGCATTCTGTCGCTGATTTTGTAGCAATCCCACATACCAAGCATTTTTTTTCTGAGGAGGTTAATCATCAAAGGACAGGATTAAAGTGCATCATCTAATGAAGGTGAACATGAAGATGTTTGAAGCAGTAACTTATGGAATGCCTCCCTCAAAGAAGAAAATAAAATAGAGCAGCATAAATTAGTATAAAAGCACAATGCTGTTTGGGAAAAGGCTGGGAATCCCAAATAAGCTTATAAGATTTTAAATTTGAGTCTAAATTATCAACATGTAGAACATTTTTTGCTTTAACATTATTTTTCCATTGGCTTTAGAAAAAACAAAGAAAGTAAAATTAGGGGGAGGATAATTTAGGCTCAAACTGGTTTTTGAATCTTTACTGTATGTTTTAAACAGAAGTAATATTAAGGTTTTTAAATGGCTGTGCCAGAGCATTAGATTGAATCTCAAAGGGGATAAACATTAAGGTGATAGTAAGAAGGTCTTTCAAAGTGCAAAACTTGGAGCCTATCATTAATTATTAAGAATGATACACATATTTTTTACTGTATCACTAAACTTAAATCTAGATTTTATATTTATTTTTATATATTTTTTACATTTTGTTTTTACTACTTTACTTTTAAAGTCTAAATGTGCCAGTAGTAACAATTCTGTTTTGATTGTTCATCTTGCATTATTTTACACAGCATAAAGATATGAAATGAATTCATAACCACTACAACTACATTTTTACATCCCTCAGCAAAGGAGGCTGTTTATTAAGTAGTTTTGCAAATTGCTATGATATATTGATGTGCTAATTTTGTAATACTCAAAGTTATAAAAAGAACTGTCAGTGTCACAAAGTAGGAGAAGGATAAACAAAGTTATCGCAGTGTTTTAAAGTGTCAAGAATTAGAGTGAGATGTAAAAAGAAATTCAAAGAAAGCCATACAGCACATAACAAGCTTGGTAGAGGAAGGAAGTAGAACATTTCAAAGACCCAGAAAAGATGACTACAGAGAAATGTCTCTAAAGACACCTGAGCAACTACCTTTATTTAAAAGCAGCGAATTTACACTTCAGAGCTGAAAAACAACAATTCATCTTAGAAATCAACACTTTTTTAACCATATTAGTAATTAAGTGGGTTATAAAGTCCACTCACACAACATTTTTGTGATCAATCTAGTCTTTTCTCAGAGGTCTCAAAAGCTCTTAACAAGGCCTATATTCAATCTGCTGAAGCATGCAGGTACTCTGTTGTAATTTGGCTGTAATACAACTTTTTTATATAAATTAGCGAGCATGTTGAACTATTAGCTATTACAAAAAAAGCAGTTCAGATGACGTGCTAATGTTATGGTATGTGGCCTGTACTTGTGTACTCCTTTATCAAGTGCTTAAGATGACATTTACTATTCATACACACACAGTCACACGCTGATGGTGGCAAGCTACACTGCATCCACAGCTGCCCTGGGGCAGACTGACAAAAGGGAGGTTGTCATAGAATTGATACCACTGGGCCCTCTGACCACCAATGACTGAGACAGATGGAAAGGGGGCTCAAACCAATAAACTGATGGTCACAGGAGAAATCTCTACCTCCTGAGCCACTGTTAACCAGTGTTAGATATTTTTTCTAGTTTTAATACCCATAATAATTCCATATTGATAAGCTAACACAGCTAAGTGTGTAATTCAGAACTCTACCACTACTTGTAAACTACATACAATTGATCCTATCATTTAACATTTGAATGTAAGACAATAATATTTTTAAAGATCAATAGTTCTGTGAAAATGTGAAAATGTTTTATTCTCTGTGGCATCCAGCAAAAACGTATCTAATGCTCCAGCTGCATTTGCTCATTTGCATTATATCAGCCATGCACTGTGTAACCTGAACTTCTATTTGCATGTGAGTTTTCACTTTTTATTTGACAACTCCCTGTATTTAAAACTAAAGAGGTTTGTTGCTCCATTATTTGTTTTTCCTGTCTGTAGGATCATACCTCAGACCCCAGTGTCTCTCTGCCAGGCTTTTTGACCATATAGCAGACATAGATTTAAATAAGAAAAAACCTGAATTCAAAAGAACTATAGGAAGATGGTCAGGGGACTAAAGATTGGCATGCATGTATCAACCTCATACAGAGGTCATGTAGACAATGCCTGGGTGTGTGACTAACTACATATGCCTCATGTAGATAGCACCAGCCCACCAGAACAGTTAAATGCTTCTCAAACAATAAACTCTAGATCACAAGTGATCCAAAGAAAATGATTACCAAAAAGCCTCCAGGAAGGAGACAAGGAATTATTGAGGAGTATATAGAAGAAATTTAAAGCCAAGATGGTAGAAAGCAATAAGGCATACAGGAAGAGGCTGGAAAGCATGCTCCAACAGAACAATATCAGAGATGTGTGGTCAGGGATGAAGGAAATCACAGGTTTCAAGCAACAAGCTTAGTATCCTTCTTTCCTGCCCACAGCCAAATGGAAAAAATGCACCCTCATTTAACTAAGTATTTCTCTGTTACACCTGAAATACTTCATTTTCCACCCATGCCACTGACCCTTCTGCTTCTATGAGTTTGTTGTCAGACAAATCAGAAGATGGTGCTGCTCTCTCCACCTTCTACATTTCTATCTACAGAAGTCAAGAGAAGAGACAACTAGACAGACTGCATCACAGTAAATCTTCAGGTCTAAATGGTGTCAGCCCCAGAGTCCTAAAGGCCTGTGCCAAGCCGCTCTGTAAGATTCTACAGCGCCTCTCTAACCTTAGCCTGACGCAGGAGGCGGATCCATTGATGTGGAAAACCTACTGCCTTGTTCGAGTACCAAAGAAAACTAAGTTAAACATCCTCAATGACTATAGACCTGTTTCCCTGACATCTTAAATCATGAAGGTCTTAGAGAGACTCCTGTTAGTATATCTAAGCAACCAAACACGCTGTTAGGACCACCTGAAGTTTGCTTATTGCCATAGAGTTGGAGTTGAGGATAACATCATATAACTGCTTCAACAAACTCACTGTCATTCAGACAAGGTACTCAGCACTGTGAGGATTATGTTATTAAGCCACCTTCTTCGAGAACTATGGTGATTCTCATCCTGGCTGCTTCTCACTTGTCTGTGAACTGCCCCAGTGCATGCTGTAGGTCTTGGCAGGAGGGAGCCAGCAGAAACACGTCATCTGCAAATAGCAGGGATAAAATCCCCAAACCAGACCCCCTCTCGCCCTTGGCTGCACCTAGAAATCCTAAACAATCCTAAATCCTAAATGTTAAACAGAACAGAACCGGTGACAGAGGGCAGCCCTGTTGGTGTCCGTGTACCAAGAACAAGTCTGACTTAATGCTGTACAAGTGGAACAAGAGTTTGTTCCACTTGTACAGAGACCGGATAGCCCTTAGTAAAGGTTCCCCAACTTCAGATTTCTTTAGCATCCCCCACAGGGCACCACGAGGGACACGGTCGAATTCTCCAGCTCCACAAAACACATGTGTACTGGCTGGGTAAAATCCAAAGAACCCTTGAGAACCCTCCAGAGGGTGTAGAGCTTGTCCACTGTCTCATGGCCAGGACAAAAAACGCACTGCTCCTTCTGAAACCTTGGCATAGGCCTTCATGGTGAGGCTGAGAAATGTTATCACCCTATAGTTGGAACACACTCTCTGGTTCCCCTTCTAATGCAGGGGAAACACCACCCTGATCTGCCAATCCAAGGACACTGTCATCGACCTCCACGTGATGTTGAAGAGGCATATCAGCCTCTACAGCCTGGCAACAACCAGATAGAAAAAAAAATAAAAAACAAAAAAATAAAGTTCTCCTGAAAAAGAACAGCAGAATCAAGCTAACAGAGTTACTCCAACATGCAGCCAGCATCCAACACCAGAGTTAAAAAAAACATTGGAAAAAGGAAAGTCTGATCCATAAACTAAGGAATATGAATTCTGACAATAAGGACATTCTATTCTATTCTATTCTATTCTATTCTATTCTATTCTATTCTATTCTATTCTATTCTAAATTGAAATTCTATTTGAATCCAGTCCGTTTCAAGTCTTGTTGTTCCTGTCCCTGTGATGTATTACATGCACTTATTTAAACGTTTATAAAAATATTCTATGTCTAGGAAAGAAATTTATTGTAGGGAACAAAACCACGTACACACATTTAGTGATTACATAACGTTGAACTGATACATGACACCCTTCCGCTAAAACATGAACATTCCAAAGTTGAACTATATTACCATCAAGTGGCCTGATTAAGCATTACAACTATTGATTAAAAACTCATTGATCTCATTGAAATAAAATATACTTTCTCTATTGAAGTTTTTTTGGTGTGAACATTAAAGGGTTAAAAATGTGTTGGAAAGTTGCTTTTATTACAATTCTCGATTAAATAAAATCTGAATGAATTAAATATCTATCAGCAGGCATTGATATTTGTGAATGGGCCACGTTGGCTTTGTAGTGGCTTACGACAAGCCATAAACCCAGGAATCTAAAAATGTAAAACTGAAATTGTTAAATATCTTAGATAATATCCTAGTTATTTCTATCTTTCTTTGCCCAGAGTTGTATGTTATTAAAATTTATTTAATATAGCTATACATTGCTTTTTAACCTAATCATCTAGAAAACACATTTGGACTGTTTAAACACACATTCTCACGAAGAGTTATATTCACAGATAACTACTTTTGTTGTTGTCGTTTTGTTTGTATTGTACTTGCTGTAACAACAAAATCCAGTGTATTAAAAACATTCAATTCAATTCAATGCAGTTTATTTATATAGCGCCAAATCACAACATATGTCATCTTAAGGCACTTCACAAAGACAGTTCTTTCAAATCACAGTCAGATTAGTTAAAAGTTTTCTATCTAAGGAAAACCAACTGATTGCATCAAATCATTGACTCCACAGCAATCCCTCACACTAAGCATGCATGTAGCAACAGTGGAGAGGAAAAACTCCCTTTTAACAGGAAGAAACCTCC
>JAUZNJ010029236.1:0-15551 GCA_034780135.1 Jordanella pulchra | reverse complement strand
ATTTTGGAAAGGATGGAACATTTTATATAATTAAGGGAACAGGCTGGTTTAAATCTTATTTATCTGACAGATTTCAGTTTGTTCATGTCAATGATAAATCTTCCTCATCGTCCAGGTTTACCTGTGGAGTACCACAGGGATCAGTGCTAGGTCCAATTCTCTTTACTGTATAAACTGTATGTTCCCTATTGGTAGAATTATTAGACAGCATGGGATTAATTTCCCCTCTCATGCTGATAATACTCAGCTATATTTTTCCATAAATCCTGATGAAAATAACCCATTATATAGACTACAGGCATGTCTTAGAGACATAAAAAATGGATGACTCTTAACTTTCTCCTTCTGAATGCAGACAAAGCTACTGGTGGTTTCTTCCCGTTAAAAGGGAGAATTTCCTCTCCACTGTCACTGCAAGCATGCTTGGTATGAGGGATTGTTGAAGAGTCAATGTCGAAATGCAAGCAAAAATCCATTGTGGAGGAGCATGTCTTGTAAGTCAGTGACTGGATGCATTCAGTTGGTTTTCCAAGTTAAAAGCTTCTAATCTGAGTGAATTGTCTCAATAAAGTGCCTTGAGATGACGTGTTGTGAATTGGTGTTATATAATTTACTGGATATGACTGCATTGGATTGAAATAAGAAGCAGTTTGTATCAAGATATCATGAAAGAATTAAAACCTGGATTCTAAATCAGGATATAATTGAATGATCAATTATGTAAAAAAAAAACAGCCAAATTTTTGTTAAAAGAAAATCATTTTTAAAAGGATGAGACAAAGGTGCTTCCAGTTCAGTTAAGATAGACATTAAATCACAGAGAGTCAGAAACCTGACAGTCAAAGCTATAAAGCTGTGTCAGAAAATAGACATAGCTGTATTACAACTAAATTATCAACATACCCAAATCATTGGGTTTTACAAATGTCTGTTTTTGTTTAAAAATAAAGAGGCGTTTGGGTTTGTTTTCTAATTCTTTATTGGATGGAGCTTCATATCTTGTACCTAATTAGAAGTCCAAACTTTTGGAGGAATGTCTGAACAGCAACTTTCAAATCTTGCTAAAGATTTTTCAATTGGATTAAGACTTGAAATCGAACTGGACCATCAAACCTTCCATTGTAGCTCTGGCTGTATGGTCAATGTTGTTTTGCTCTAAGGGGAATCCTCTTCTGTTTGCTCTAACAGGTTTTCTCTCAGGATGCCCGTGAATTTATCTCCTTATCATCTGCCTACATGTTTTGTGTCAAACTTCTTGTTATCTTCTTGCAACTCAACAGATTCATCCACCTAATCCTGCTTTAAACCTCTCTAGAATTTTCTCCCTGACCTGCTTAGCAGGTCACTTTTGTTGAGTGCGCCGTCTGTTCGCTGATGTTCTCTAACAAATATTTAAGAACCAATGTATTTTTATAGAGATTAAATTTGACACAGAACCTTTTTATTTAGAAAGTTAGTTCTGAAGGCAACAAGCTGCACTGTTTTTTTACAGGTATCAGAATAAAGAGGGATAAACACGAATGTGTGCCTTTTGGCGTGATACGGTATTTATGTTTGATTAAGGAGAACATTTTATGTGCATATTTTTTCCCATGAGTCAATATCTGACCTCACAGTGAAATCTACATTGTCATGGCAAGAATCTTAGTAAAGGACAGCCCAGACCTTTGACAGAAATCCCCAAAAAACCCAGAACCTGCTTATTACATGAACTCACCGATCATTTTGTTTTTTCCAAGTGCTGTTGACCAGTAGCTACCCAGCACAGTGTGGGCAGACCCTAAAGGAGCAGAGAGTACATGTGTGTTTCAGGTAAAACATGAAACATTAATCAGCCTTACTGAAGAAATGTAAGAAATAGAATCCGTTTTATTTATTTTTAACATTTTAACAAAGTACTTGATTATGATGCATAGTACTGAAGACCAGAATCAGGGTAATCTGTAGACAGTGGCGGTTCTAGACCATATTTATCAGAGGGGACCAGAGTGTTTTCATGGGGGCACAAAACAACATGAAGCGGAAAAACCTTAAAATATATTAAGAGAGCCGTAGAACGTTGTGCTTCTTTCACTGAATAAAGTGAGTTTTCCATGTCATTTAGTTTAATTAAAAGTTTATGTTGTTCCAATTGAATATTTGAATTTTTTTTGGTTTAAAAATGTTAATTTGATTTACCTAAGGTTTAGAAAAATCTCTTACAATGGAAAAAAAGCAGCAGAAATATTAAGCTGCTAAATAAATATCTACTAAAGATAGAATTAATCTATTCTGTGTAATATTAGGTCAATATACATTCATACATTGTGTAGAATTTTTGTAAAACTGATTGATTCAGCTGTAACAAACTAGCGTTTTGTTGTTGTTTTTTTTTATTTATTTAGTTCAAAGCCATCACCCTAATTTTTTAAATCATAATTAAAAAAAGATTTGTCAAGAGAAAATGAAATGGGTTCGGTGCAGCTACCAGTAACTCTGCTCCAGCACATTTCATCATTAGAATAGTTTCCGGTATTGTGTCTTCGGAACCGGCCCCTGTCTGTTGCAGCGCTCATCTTACCACACACAGGATCTTCTGGGATGCCCACCCATGGTGCAAAGTACCTGGAGTAGAAGTCAAATCCTGGCTTACAGTCTGGGGAGCCTGATATCAAAATAAAACATGTCTTAATAAGTTAAGGAGTAGATGTAGTTATTAATTTCACACCAGGACTGAGAACGTTTAAACAACTCTCTGTGTTGGTTTTATTTATAAGCAACTGAGGGTGGATATTTTTTAGATTTCATGATTTTTTTAAATGTCAGGGAATTTGTGTTTAAGGATACAACTCATCTGACAAGACAAGAGATAAAAATAAAATACAACAAGCTTCTGTTTTAGCCTCAATAAGTGACTGTGGTTACCTTTCATTGTAACAATGACTCCATGGACTCTACCATTAGAGTCACTGTTCAGAAGAGCAGCAGGGTCGACTTTCAGACTGGTTAGCACTGACCTGGAGACGTTACACACATACACAGCAAATACTGGGTTCAGTGCTTTTTGTAAGAAACACAAAAGGTCAGAGGTGGGAGCGTCTTGAAATTCTGGCTGGAGTTGGGGTTTGTTTTTTTCGGCATGCTCCCTCAAAACAAAGGCTTTTATCAGGTGACCTTTCACAGCTGTCCGACAGTCGAATCAACAGCTTCTTTGTTTCCGGGCTCAAGAAGACCTCCTGAACTGGATGGTTCCCCACTGTCACCTGCATTGACAGTAGACATAGAGAAATTATTAAACACAATCATATAATCAGCCTATTGAGATGTTTTTAAACCGATAAGCTTGTGACTGATGTTGATGTTTGATTACTGACCTTTATGATATCTTTAAAGTCAGTGAGATCCTGGGAAATAAGAACAAACAGATGTAATCTTATAAAAGGTTTATTTTGCTTATTTTTAATCCGCCTTTCTTTCTCTTTTATGAACTTTGACTTGTCACCACTAATATCTTCGGATTTTCTCAATTAATTTGTTCTCACTATCTTCTGTTTCTTTGTTTCTCATTCTCATTACACTGGCCATATTTATAAAGGACAAATAAAAACTAGATCAAAGTGTGATCTTTGAACAGGTACAAGAGAATATTCTTCCTTTTGGTATCAATTAATTTTTGATAATAGTAATATTATTTTAACACTATAATTGCATCAGAAAAGAACACAAAGATTTTTGACCCTGCTATATTTACTTAACTATGCATAATTTGGGGAAGCTGCTCCTTTTGATTTAATGTTTTTTGGTTCTCAATAGTCATTGGCATCTTCTTATTGTAAAGTATTAAAGAAATATATGTTACTATACGGAGTTAAAATTTGAAGAACTTGATGAATTAGCATTTTCAATTAAATGTTTCACTGTTATAATTATCTGACCAGGGTCTGCATTTCTGCATTAATGCATCTTCCCATGAATTATACTGGAGTCATGGTGTTAATGTGTAATCTTACCAGCCTAAAAAGTATCTTGCTTTATAAAAAGGAAGCAGAACTCTGACCTGTTAAATGTTTATACAAAGTATGTAACTTGTTAAACCTTGTGACTTTTAATACTAATCAGACTTTTCCCTAGATGTATATTTTATATATCATCTAAATATAAACAGCAACACAGTTTAAGGTATAGTTATTCCTTTATAGAGCCTTTCTCATTTAAATATGTGACTTTGGTTTCGCTCTTGTCCTGCAGCTGCAGAAATTGTGCAGATTTTATTGATGACTTGTACCCTGAAGCTTAGATTACTGATTTTTTATTTTATTTATTTTTATGCTTTAACTTTGTAAAGCACGCCATACTCATGTAAGTAAAAGTTGCAGCATATGATAAAGATATAATTAATTAATTTAATTACCAGACAGAACCTAAATTTTATCTAGATTGTAGAATATTGATTTTCTTCAGCTTTATGTACCTCCTTGGTGGGTGGATTCAGAGGGAAGTCCATGACGTATCCTTCTTTTTTCTTGGTCACAGCTAGAGCTCCACTTCTGGTCTCAAACACCACAGTTGGGTTAACATTATCTGAGGGAGCATAAATGATACACTTCAGTTTGTTTAGATATTTACATACTTCACTGAAACATATTAAAGTTTTCCTTTTAAGGTTTAACAAATTCTTGATCTCCAGTAAATGACTCTTTTAGTCTGCCTATGGTGTTTATATGCATTTTAGACGGGTCTCACTCATATGCTGGAACAGTACTGCTGCAGAGGCCAGTGTGGCATGGCCGCACAGGTTCACTTCAGTTGTTGGTGTGAACCACCTGAGGCGAAATCTTTTCCCTGTTAATTACATTATTTCAAAAAAGATGCGTTATTAAGCAAATTCATTTTTTTCCACAGACTTGCTGTCATAAAATGTCTGCAAGAAAAGTGTTTACCAAGTTGGAGCTAATAATTTACTGCTACATCCTTTGCAATTAAAAATCTCATCAGGTATCTGTCAGATCATGTTTGTATTGTCTGTAAATAGCTACCAGAAGTAAAGGTATCCACAGGGTTGATCATGGTGATAAAAGCTGTTTCTGACAGGTTCATCTCTGCTGCTATCTTCTGATACAAGTCATCATTTAGCTCCTTTAAAAAAAATAAAACAAACACCTGAGTTATGGCTAAGGCGAAGGTTGGTGTGTTGAGCTTCATATTTTAAAACAAACAGTGTGATCATGCAACACCTTTAACCTGAAACTGTTTACATCAGGCTTCCCCGATCTCAGTCCTCGAGGGCCGGTGTCCTGCAGCTTTTAGACGTTTCCCTGCTTCAGCTCAGCGTATTCTGATGACTGCAGTTCAGCAAAAAGCTGTTAATCAACTATCAATGGAAATCAGCTGTGGTGAAGCAGGGAAACCTCTAAAGCTGCAGGACACCAGCCCTCGAGGACCGAGATTGGAGATGCCTGGTTTACATAGTTGAATCAATAGAGCAGCGCTGTCTGGTTGAGTCCCAGTCATGGTATTAACAATTGCATCCTTCTTAGTAAATTCCATTGCTTAGTGATTCAGCTTTTATCTCTTTTCACATTGTTTACAAGTCATAAATCTATATAAATCTAACAAACATGCAAACTCACATGTAGGAGTGGACAGACAGCCGCAGGATTTCCTTTGAATGGTAAATTTGTGAAGGCATCCAGCATATACACAGGAATCTCCATTATTTTTATTATTAGGTCTACAATCGAAACAATGTGGACGGTGTTGGTCTCTTTTGCAGAGCTGCTGTCCTTGGACTTTCAACCTCCTCTGTTTAGTTTGCACACTGCAAGCCTCAGCGACTCCCCCCCCTTCCACCTCATTCCTGCCAACTTCCATTGGTTCAGCATATCAGAAGCTGTTTGTGGTGTTGCAAGTTTATGCAGCCTAACTCAGGTCAGAAAATGCTTTTTATTCAGCCTAAAAACACACAAATTAAAGAAATAATTGTTACTAAAAAAGTTTACATTTGATGTTACATTTGAAACAAAACAAGAGGAAGCTCAATGTCCTTTCATTTTGATTAAAGAATGTATTCTGTTTAGATTGTTTTATTGTGCTGTATTGTATTATAGAGATTTTAACATTTTTTTGTTTTCTTTTGTACTGAGTAAAATCAAATCAAACTCATCTTTACTTGTAGAGCAAAATCTATAAGTGTTGCACAAATGCACTCCAAATAAAAGATATGTACAAAAAGACATTACAATTATCTGATAAAATACTATCGATGTAAAAAGATATATATAAAAAAGTAAAAAAGATATCAAAATGATATTACTTCAAAAAGTAATAAGCAAGGTAAAATAGAGCATAAGGCTTTGGTTGGAATATGATAGTGAAACCATGTGTAGGGGCTAACTGTTGATATCTTGCTCTGGGGTTGGAGTCCTAAATCCTGAGACCTAATGCTGCATTTTCCCTATTTCAGTTTTCTGCCTACCGCAAAA
Source organism: Jordanella pulchra (assembly GCA_034780135.1). Lineage (NCBI taxonomy): Eukaryota > Metazoa > Chordata > Actinopteri > Cyprinodontiformes > Cyprinodontidae > Jordanella > Jordanella pulchra. Next base: position 9,090 of record JAUZNJ010029236.1, on the reverse strand, counting down.
AAGGCCTTTTAGTGCCAAAAACGTCCAAACTTGTCATTTTGCTTAAAATTAAGGGGAAGTAAATCTGTTTATTGACTAGTCCATGTTACACCAGGGAACATAACTAGAGATAAATAACTATTCTACACAGAATTGATGACAGTAACCTTATTTTAAGTATACTTTGGAATGAGGAGTAAATACAGTATTTACAAGCTTTTGAACATAGCAGTTCTATTAAGTATGGCGTTATTATATTGTAATTTTAAAACAGGTTTATTTTTATTTTTAGAGAATTCACTTTTGTTCATGCCATTCTGTCAGTACCACAGACCCGTAGGTGGCGGTAATGGGCTTCACAGCTGGTCCGCCTGCTTTGCGTCACATAACATGAAACGAGGAAGAACCTACCTGAGCGCGTTTCCTGACAGTGAAATTCTAGGAGCTGGAAACCACAGGGGTAAAAAAACAACCCTTTTCTATAATTATTTCTGTTTATAAATTATATTCATTTGAAGAGCAATGTATCCCCGCGTATACGTATATTCTCGGCCTCAGTTTATTGGATTTTGGCTTGCAAATCAATTATGATCGTTGGTGTACTAGCTATCGCTGTCTTGCAGTTGGCCTGCTAAGTGCTACACCGATAAAGCTAACGTTACCTTGGTAGCTCGAAAGAGGAAATACCTTTGTTTGTTTATTATATATAACCCAGCGTACATGAATTCAAATATTGAAATTGTGTCCTGTTAACAAGTTGGTAACCACTTTTTATGGATGTAGATTCGACAACGTTTTGAACGAGTTTAAAGGCGGTTACCTTAATGACACCTGACGTTAGATCAACGTCTGTTATTTGCGTGGACATGCAAAACCTCCTGCATGTCTCCTGCAATCTAAAGTTAAACACGACGTCCTTCCGTAAAAGAGGTTAACCTTTGCAATATTTAACGTTTCCAGTATACACGTGAAACTGATTTTTAGATCCTTTTTTTCTGCTCAATATGCTGTTGAAATTTAAAATTCAGATTTTGTTTTTTAATATTTAATATCTGTTGCCGTATATATATATCTATATCTATATATATATATAGATATATATATATAGATATAGATATATAGATATAGATATATGTGTGTGTGTGTGTGTGTGTGTATTTACTTTCCCTTTGTGAAGAAATCTCTTTAAAAATTTATGTTGTATGGCTTCCCGTTCCACCCCATTATTGTGACAGTAAACAATATTTCTATGATACTTAGGTATTGTTTACATGTGTTATGGAACATAAGAAAGAAAAACTATTAATAAACTTGCTTAACATAAAAACCAACTTAAGCTTGGAAAATTTGGTGGGGTAATCAAAATCAATGGTTTTATTTATTTATTTATTATTATAATTTTTTTTACATTCTTTTTGGTTACATGGAAATTACTTTTTTGCTAAAAATTCTGTTAAAGAGGATGTAAATACAAGACTGTACATTAAAGTCACACAATCACCATTTATTTGACCCAAACAATTAATTGGACTCTTAATGAGTGAAACATGCAGTATAAAAAAACTAAAAAAAAAAAAAACAATTTCCTTTTCTTGGCTTGTATTTTCTGACAGAAAGGATGTCTTCAAATGATGATGGGTATGTTGTCCGTATCAGAGGGCTTCCTTGGAACTGCTCGAGGGACGAGGTGGCTAGTTTCTTCTCTGGTGAGAATAAACGCACACATCAACTGAAGTAGACCAACTATGAGTTCTGATAATCAAAATAAACTGCTGTTTTTTGTTTTCTTCTAAAAAATTCTAATTTTTTTTAATGACCTCAAATCAATGTTTGATCAAATTTTCTATCCACATATTGGTATTTTGTTCGTTTCTCCTTCAATTTTCTTTCTGAAAGCAAAAACATTTTGTATACATTCATGCTGTATGTGAGTTTATTTCTCCTTATAGTTAAATCACTGAAATACCCAAGTCATATCTGTATTATTTACTTTGACCCTTTGTTTTTTTTTTCTAGTTTCCTCTTCTTTGTATTTGTCGATGTTATGATCTCCATTTGGGTCGGTTGGAATTGATATAATCTGATGATTATGATCCGAGAAAATAACAGAGTACAGATATATCTTTTTTTTTTTTGTAAGTTCCATAACAGTGTTTCCTTACAGTAGTCTGAGTAGAGTATTAATGGCGTACATATCAATTTGTTAGTTTGGGTCCGAAACCCTTACCCTGGATGGTGATGTGGTGTATAATGGTAAAGTAATGACATGACAACACCTTAAAGGATTCCTCAAATGCAGTTTTAGACAGCTAAATTAATGCTCATCAATGTGCAGAATTGACTGTTTTCTTTACGGCCATTGCTACTGGACCTTTCTGTGTATTTGGTATTAGAAGAATTTGTTTCATGTTATTGATAGCTCAGTCGAAATCTGATCAGCAGCTCTAACATCTACTTTTCCAACACAAACCTGGAAAATCTGTAAAGTAGAATACTGATGACATCAAATGTTCCTGCAGACTGTGACATCATGGGAGGTGTAGACGGGGTTTGCCTGACCTATACTAAAGAGGGCCGTTCCACCGGCGAGGCATTTATTGAGCTAAAAACAGCCGATGATTACAAAAATGCACTTGCCAAGGATCGTAAATACATGGGACACAGATACTTAGAAGGTAAAATTGTAATAAACATTTGAAATGTTGGATGTTTCTTTTGTGTGAAAGTTTTGTCTCTAAATCATTTGTGTTTATAAATGTATTGCTTTACTTTGTTTTGCTTTTGCCGTTTCCTATTCGTTTTCTAACTAAAAATAATAACAAAGTGTTTCTTCTTAAATGAGCAGTTATTGCATTTTTTTCCTGTGTTAATATTTTCCTGTGTTCATGTGTTTAAAACAGTGTTTAAGTCAAAACATAGTGAAATGGAATGGGTGCTGAGACGTAGCGGCCCTCCCCCTGACAGCTGCAATGGCTGCATGCTAAAATTAAGAGGACTGCCCTTTGGCTGTAGCAAGGAGGAGATTGTCCAGTTCTTCTCAGGTACACCATTGTTGAAATGTTGATGTAGCTTTTATCGTTTATTTTGGAACAGTACGTCTTGGTTGGAGAAAATCTGTTTGCATTTATAGTTACCGTGTTTCAGTGTTTCAGTATAAGCACAGAATGCTTGTTATTGGGCGGTTTGTCTTTTCTAGGGAAAAATATTATAACCATAACAATTGAGTTTTATCTTGATAGCTCTAATTCACAACAAAATATTCTAAAGGTACTTTACGTAACAAACAGGGATAATTCGTATATAATTTAAAGTCCAATTTGGTCTAAATTCAGATCAATACAGTTCATTATAGATTTGCAATATTTAAGAGCGACTTTTAGCGGAAACCTCTTTCTGTTATTTATCAGACTTTAATGTTTCATTATTTGAGGGAACCATGAGTTTTCATAAAAATGAAATTATCGTTTGCTAAATTGTCTCATAGTTGAGGTTTTCTATTCAATATTTCAAAACGTGTAAAAGTAATACAAAAGTATTTGATTTTCTGCAATGTAAGTCCATCATAGATTACTTATAACATTCTTAGTGTGATTACATAGATACGGTTTTGTAGAGTTTGTTTAGAATCCAATAGTTTATTAATGGTGAATATAAAAATACAGAGTTTCTTTGGTACTAGAATGCTCCATCAGTTAAATGTTGGTATTTGTGCCGTAAAATGGGGTGCCAGGTCTGAAGTACAGAGTTTCTAATAAACCTTAGGTATCAGTGCATAGAAACTATATTAAATTAGAAAATTTGAGTCTCTGTAAACAAACAAACAAAAAAAAACAAAGTTCTGGAAACTGCACTTTTATTCTTATTAGGTTTTTATATAATAAACAGCCTGATTATGCCTTAAACGTTTAATTGTATGAGCTGGGTTGGATTTACAAATGGTACATCGTCCCATAATATGGTTCTGGAGTCAGTATTATTAGTATCAGTATTATAATATCAAACGTTTGTCTTTTATCATTCCTGAACAGTTAAGAGAGGCAGGCAGGCAGAGCATCCACACCTAAAACTAACTCTCGCATGAACCTAATGGAAAGATTGGTGGGGGGGGATAAGCAGACTTTAAACATCTGTGTTTAGGTAACAGTTGTTGTCTTTTAACTTTCTATACTGACTCCAGAACCACCGTTGTTTTATGTTACTGCTGGGGACATCATGTAATTGTTTATCTTGAATTACGATGTTTGTGAAGTTTTACAGAGCACTGCTGACAATGATCATTGATGACACTAATCCTCAAAGCTCCACTGATGCAGTGGGTGTTGTTCTCAATTGCTCCTACCAGTCTACCTACCGACCTATGTATTTATGTGTGCTTGGGTTGAAGGGTTCAGAATCGTGCCAAATGGGATAACTCTGCCAGTGGACTACCAGGGGAGGAGCACAGGGGAAGCCTTCGTGCAGTTTGCCTCAAAGGAGATAGCAGAAAAGGCTCTGGGGAAACACAAGGAAAGAATAGGGCACAGGTGGGACGGATGGGAGAGGGACGGGCTGGACTGGGTTGGGTTTCTATGGCATTTTATGGATGATCATTGTAGAATAATTGTGGTTTTACTAAGATGGGTTCAGGTTTGGGTGAATGATGTGTATGGGTCTGTGGGCTGTAACATTTCTGGAGGGGGAAAAAAGGGGAAACTTGGTGATTTAAATGGGTGGGTTTTAAAAAAAATGGCTTTAAGGGGTTTTCTGTGACTAACAGAATGTTGAAGCTAGTGTAGGTGTTTATATTGGGCACAGTTTAGACCAGTTGCTTTACATCATGAGCAGTGCAGACGTATTTACACCCCTGGACTTTTTTTATTATCAAAGTGTGAGTTTGTAATCTGGCAGTGTAATTGGGAGGTTTAATAGGGTGGACCAAAACAAAGCAAATAAAAAGTGAATGAAAATGCATTTAATTTGCTTTATAATTGACATTTTGAAAAGAACATTTTTATATTGTTTTTCTCTCCCTTTACTCTGGTAAACTAAAAGGTTCCTATTTAAGTGTTAATTAGACTCCAGCGCTTTAGTTACAGAACATTAGTGAACAAACGGCAACATTTAGAACAAGAAATTCAGACGAATGAAGCTGAATTCAGAGTAATTTTGGAAGAAAACAAGTCAAAGGCAGGGGAAGATTTCATAAAGACAATCTTCCTGATTTTCTTCTTTAAACGGTGTTAGAATTACCCAGTCAAAGTCCAGACAAACCCAGTAAGTAACCTTTGGATATTTTAAACCTAAGCCTCGTATATAATTTCCATCTAGTCTAAACTATGATTTATTCTATATAGACATCTAGAATTTTACTCAAAGTTTACAGTGTCCCACTTTTTTGGCCGTTTTAGTACAAAAAACATGATTCAATGCTTTGAGGTTTTTGGTTATGTAAGACTACGTCATAAGAAAAGTTCAAAGGGTTTGAATAATTTTGCCACCTCTGTAAATGCAGTGGTTTGGGGTCATCAAAGCATCTCAGGGATGCTCTGCAGAAAGATCAAAGCAACACCTAAACACCCAGTTAGGATTAGGCCATAAGCCTCAGTGTTGAGGTTGAACCAGGAATCTTTAACTGTGAGCAAATAACTCAGCTTTTATTTGTATGATTTTTTTTTTGTTTTTGTTTCTCTATATATATATTTTATAACTGTGTAAGGATCTTTATCTTGTCTCTGTCTGTGATGTCTGCTAATTACAAATGTTAGCTTTTTCTGAACTTACAGCCTCTCATCTACTTCCCCATTGTTCCTTGGGCCTCTCATGTTGCAGGTACATAGAAATCTTTAAAAGCAGCCGTTGGGAGATCAAAGCCCACTACGACCTGCCCCGGCGGGGGACCACAACCCAGAGACCTGGGCCCTATGACAGACCTGTAGTAGCAGCCCCAAGGGGAAGCCTTTATGGGCCTGGACGTAGTGTGGGTCTGATGGACAGCATGAGGAGTGGAGGCGGTTATGGAGGAGGTAAATTCCTGTATTTATTTTCTAAAAACCCAATACTCTGATAGATTTATTGTTTCAGATCACCTTCAGAACCCAGAATAAGCTTGTGACTTGGGGGGGAAAAAAACAAACTTTTATCATCCAGGTGGATTGTCCCTCAGTTCTGCCTTTGGTTATGATGACTGAGCAAAGAAAGCTTTTTTTCATGTGTATCTTTTATATTTGCTGTTGTACAACCTAATGTTGTTTCTTTTTTCCTCTATGTCCAGGTTACAGTAGCTTTGACAACTACAATGGTCTCAATGACTATGGTTTTGGTGATGGGATGTTTAATGACCGAATGAGGGGGGAGAGAGGAGGAAGAGGTAAATATTAAAGGGAAACATACATGCAAAGGGCTAAAAGGATACTTTTTTTTATATTAAAGTTGCACTTTAAAGATCTAAGATGATTTAGAGTTAGTCCCATGTTTTAAAACGCATCCAGTATGATAAAGTAAAGATAAAATATAAAGTATGCTTTTAAAACTCCTTGTCTGACTTCTCTCAAGTGAAGAGGGTGGTCTTTCTGAATGGTCATATATCCTGATTGGTAAATTTAGAAAGTTCGTTGTGTTTCTCATTTCTAGGAATTGGAGGCCATGGTTATGGCGGACAATCGGACAGTGGCTCAGGTTTCCACAGTGGCCATTTCGTGCACATGAGGGGTTTACCTTTTCGAGCCACAGAGGGCGATGTTGCAAAAGTAACACACTAGTTTAAATGATTAAAGACTTCCTACTGGTATTTAAGCATTGTATCAGCATATGAGCATCTGGAAATGGTAGCCATCTCTCTTGGGGGGTGGGGGGGGATTAGCTATAAAGAGATATTGGTCACTTGTATTGTCTTCAGTAATAAGTTCTTTTTAATCCAGCCTTTAAGCCGTTTTAAAGGTTAAATTTGTTCATTTCTTATAGAATTAGAGCAGCTGTTGTAGGATTTAAAGTTACTCTAGTGTTGGCAATATTTCCTTAGCCTTTAGTTACTAGAAAATACTGCTGCAGAATTCCAGACTCAACAGTTCTGTATTTTTTTATTTTGTGTTTATTTTTTAAGTTCTTTGCTCCACTGAATCCACTGAGGATCCGCATCGACATGGCGCCTAATGGGAAGCCAACTGGAGAGGCGGATGTGGAGTTTCGCTGCCATGAAGATGCTGTGGCGGCCATGTCCAAAGACACGAATCACATGCGTATGTGTCTTTGACCTTTTTTGTCCTTTCATTAATGGCCGCATGTATAAGTTGATGCCAGCAGTACAGAGGGGGTAAATAATTAAGGTGGTTATGTTTGTAGGAAATCAGGAGATTTTGCTGATCGTTTGTGCTCCAATATGTTGCTTTTCTAAAGCTCTGACCTTCCCGTGCCAGACTTTATTTTGGCTATAAGAACAACATTCAGTAGCTCATTAAACAACAGGAGTAACTGGTTGAGGATTAAAACTGTTTGTTTTCTTCACAGAGCATCGTTATATTGAGTTGTTCCTTAACTCAACATCTAGTGGAGCAGCTGAAATGAGTAAGTTCTCAATCATAACTCCTCTCAATCACTGTCAGAGTCCCGAAAAAAAAAAACAAAAAAAAAATCCAATTGCTGAGCTTTTAACACTTTACTTTCTCAGGCCGTGGGGGAGGCAGTTACTACAGCAGCTCCGGAGGAGGTGGAGGCTCCCGGAGTGGAGGACTACGAGGGGCATACTGATGTCCCCTGATGTGTTCTAATCAGTCGTGGAGTTTATCAGCATCTTTGAAGACCAGGTTTAATATAATATCATTTCTAATCAGGAAAGCTGATGGTAAAGTCACTTATGTTATAAATGACATTGTTTAGAGCATGGCTGTGACAGTTTCACCCCACATAGAATTGAGTCTGCAGCTGTTTCAACACAGTACCTAAAGATATAAGATAAAAGACCACACCCGCTTCCTTCCTTTGGTTAAAAAAAAATAAAATCCTAGAACTTTAGAATCTTCTGAACATATTTGTATTTGACAGTTTGTTCTTCTTACATTTTGTATGATATTTGGGTCTTGTAATACAGTTATATCACAAATATAAAAGGATGTTCTTGCATAGAGTAATGAAAGATATGTTTAGACTTGAGAAAGAACATTTATATTGTTTCGGTGCTGTGGAAAAAAAAAACACAATTTCATCCCAAAGAAAATGATTTGTTTTTATATACTAAACTGAAATACCACTCAGCAGTGGAAAGATTGAGCATTTTCAGGTCAGATATGATCGCCTGAAAACTACAAAATGTATTGTAAAACTGTTCTTTATATTTGATGTTTTGTAAAGGATTTTTTTTTATTCTAGTTAGAGGAATGTATTTGTTAGACCATCCTGACAAACAGATCTCAGATCAGCTTTCCTGGTTTGAAAGGTTTCATAAGTGTGTGCGTGTTTTTTTTGGTTTTGTTTTCTTTTTTATTAAACGTTTTCACAATTCTTTACAGAGTTTAAAATCTTAAGTTGAATATGAAGTTCACTCCTAATGAGTGGAAATAAAATAAAATCTCTATATTTGACCTGTAAGATAGCCTATAAAGCTGTTGTACATTTACTTAATAAATTTTGTATTTAATTGTTTTCCTGTGTTTGATTTTTGTGTATAAAGAGCTCTTGGTGTAGTGTGCAAATGAAGTTGAGTTGTGAATTTAAAATGAATTTCTAAAAGCACTTTTTTTAATCTAAAATGGTCTCATCAGAAGCTGCAGCAAAGGATGAAGCCAAAATCTAGGTTACAAACCAAAAATCTGGAAGTCAAAGTGCTTATATAGTTGAACAGATCAAGTCCCTAATCATTATAATTAGTATATTAGTCATACTTGCAAGTATATGGTATATATACTTAAGCTTTTAGCTCACTTTAAGTATAATACTTATATAGGTAACAGTTGAGGATATCACAAATAAGTGTACTATAACTAAACTGAAAGTACACTTGTTTCTTTACTTGAAATTAGTATAGCTTACTTTTAAACGCACTACTTTTTAGTAAGGGACATTTTCATGAATACAACCCCTGGCAAAAAGTATGGAATCACCAGTCTTGGATGAGCACTCATTCAGACATTTCATGCTGTA
>JAUZNJ010029235.1:0-15553 GCA_034780135.1 Jordanella pulchra | reverse complement strand
ACTGTTAAACTTTTTCCCGTTGTCCCGTGTGGTGTTCTGCATGTGGGTTAGAGCCCTTAAGCCCACCATGACACTCTGGCTTCCTATTACAAGTTTGGAGCTAAATTTCTTTCTGCATTTAAGACTTTTTAAAGGTTTCTTGATTTATTTTTTACTTTGCTACTCAACGGTTTAATCAACGTATAGAAAAAAAAATGGAAAAAAGGAAACTGAAAATCCCCATCAAGGCTGTATTATAAGTAGATTTATAAATAGCACTGATAAATATTTTTGTATTTCCTTCCTGCAACTACTGTGGCCCTATTATTTATATATGGAGAAACTGAGTTTTATACTTTGTTTAAAAACAGAGAGAAAATATTTAGTAGAGGGTTCTAATTGTCTGTTGTTTTTTCATATTGATATATTTCTAGCCAGCATTATAAAAACAGTCCCTATGTCTATATTTCTATGACAGATTGAGTTTGAACTTTGCAAAAGTCAATAATATGTTGCAACTCCCTGTTGTCTTCAAAACAGTAGTGACAACTCCTTAGGAAAGAAAGATGTTACTGACTTTTCTTTAAATTGCTAATTGAAGTGAACATCAAATGTTCATGTTAGTATAACAGCAAGGTAGGCTATGGGAAAAAGGGAAATGCAGTGGGAGACAAAAGTTAGACAAAACACCCTGACTAATTTAAGTGTAACATTTTATCTGTTTAAAATAAAACATTAAATATTTTTGCACTTGACTCACACAGTCTAGGTTGTTTACCTCATTAACTATTGGCACTATTGGCACTAAGTGGTATACGTGTACTATTGAGGCCTATCATGTCTCAATCTGATTTAAAACTAACTGACTAGAAAAGCGCTTGGATAGCGCAGACCTCCATCAAGCAGCCCATTCCCCCGACATTTTGTGACCTCTACCTTCACACCGGACCCAGATCATTACCAAAATGTTATCATTTGTCAATGTTTATAATACGCCTGTTCTGTGAAAATTTTAGCAAAATTCGCCTGACACCTTTCAAGCTATTTTGAAAACAAACAGACAAACAAACTAACTAACACAGATGAAAACATAACCTCCTTGGCGGAACTAAAAGTAGATAAAGGGATCATGAACTTAAGAGTCAGGTTATGGCTTTGAGCCAGGAGAGGATCAACCAGCAGCAATACAGAGATTTTACAATCTGGAGGCAAAAGTGAAAGGAAGGTGGGACGAAAATGGATGATAGATGTCTTCTTTCTATTTTTTTTTTACAAAGAAAACTAATTGCTGTACACAAAATAGTCAATAACTGTGTCACTCTAATGTACCACATATTTTTTTATATACCACTAGTGCTAAAAATAGCTTATACTGAATAGTGTTGTTGTGAGGAGGACCTGGCAGCTCTAAGTCTGGTACATTTACTATACCTAATGGAAAAAGATCAGATACAAGGAGTCTTACAACTCACCAGCTTATTTATTAGTCTCTCTCATTAAATGAGCTGTAAATCTTAAACATAGCTATGTTTTACATCAAAAACATGATTTCAAAAGAGATTTTGACTTAACCTGGCCAACAGAACACTGAACAACTAGGACGTGTCAGAGTGTTATAGCACATCCAAATAAATTTTTCTTAATTAATGGCATTTAGGCATAACATTTTATAATTGTTACGAAAGTAGAGAATTTTTATTTCTTTATTATTTGGAAAGATATTTAAAAACAAAGTCAGTTGCATTGTGGTGCAGTTGGTTTATCACAACGTGGGACAGAGGTCCTTCTGCATGGAGTTTGGATGTTCTCCCAGTGCATGTGTTTGTTGTTTCTCTCTGAATAAAATATTAGATTTTTATTTAATTTGACTCTCTAAAGTGTCCTTACGTAGGAGAGCATGCATGTATGGTTTTGTGTGCAAGGTTCATGTTGATAAAGTGAACTTTTCAATTCATTACACACAAGTTAGAACTTTCAGCAGCACAGTCCAAACTATGTAGATTGTTCCTACTGATTTTTGGCTCTTAGTGCATTATTGAAACGTTGATATGTGAGGCCATTAGGAGCAATTAAAATGTCCAGCGTTTATCCTGCTGTTCTCGTGCTGTTTAGACAGTAGATGAGCTCAGTGGTTGAGCTGGGAGCAGGAAACTGGCATTAGCACCACGCAGAGCAGCAGCACTCTGATTTACTGTTCCCAGAGCTGGTGATTGAGGAGAGCATTACGTCACAGCTGATAGATCAGAGAGTCTTACAGCAGAGTGGAGCTCCATCAACTGCAGCTGCCAGTAGCCTTAGTGCTGACAACCAGTGAAAATTGATTTATAAAAAAAATAAAAAAACATATACTCTATGCTCTGACACAAAACAGGGAAAGCGCTTACAGCCACAGAAATGCATACATACACACTGACTCAATACTGTGAGAAGCCATAATTCTTAAGGGAAAACAAACACATTCAATAAAACCCATGAAGACTTTATTGTAGCAACAGCCAGATCTGCAAAGCACAGATACTCTAATAAAAAGCTTAGTAGGAAAATAAAAACAGAGAGTAGCTGGGAGATTGTGCAAGAACACTTTAAGCTGTCAATCTGTGTGTTTTTCTGTAAGTTAATGTATTTGTTATTTCTTTCTGGGTGGCAGTTATTGCTGTGTCAGCCCAGCTTTCCAATGACTTGCAAGGTTATGAGACCTTGAGGCTCTGGGCTGCCAATAGATCTCTTTTTGTATAATTTGTCTCCCCTACAGCACACCCTTTTAAAGTTATATTTGTTCTGTCATCTACTGTTTTTCCCTTTGCCATATTCTAGATTTTTTTTTATGTTTTGTTTCACTTCTCTGTTTTAGATAGTCAAGCTAATTTTGATATGAGCTAAAAATGACCTGAAGAAACAACTTCCAAGATTAAGGGGAAAATAACTATCGGAATGATCCCGGCTCTATGCAGGAAAAGTCATTCCCATCTAAATGTTATAATTGAATGTGCCATGCTTAGTAGCAACGACTGTCATCAAGGTTTAGAATAATTGGCACTGAGTTTTTTTATATCACTGTTGTGGAATTGAGGCCCATCATTCTTTGCAGAATTGTTTTCATTCAGCCACATTGGAGGGTTTGGAGTGAGATGCAACAACATCATAACCAAATTTAAGTCTGGACTTTGACTAGACTACTCCAAAATCTTCTACAGTATGTGTTTTTAAATTATTAAGAAGTGATTTTTCATAAGATGTTTCAACTTTAAGGCAACAAAATCATTGACATTACAATCTCCTTTATGATTTTGGGGAAAGTAGCATAAATTATAGCAGTCCTCAAATTATTTAAGCAGCAAGACAATTCACAAGCACAGTTGCATCAATAAATAAGGAAATCAATTAATAAATGAACAAGTTCTATTTTTATGGAGCTCTTTTCACACATAGTAAAGGCAATGAAGTGTTCTGTACAAAATAGCTAATTTCACTTACTAAAAACTATAAAAGATATTTCTTAAAATAAATTAGACAAATTTTAAATTACCAAAAGGTCTGGTAGTAATTATTTCTTGGTTAGGCCATTGAAGTTGAACCAAAGGTAATAACCAAAGTTAATTCATGATTTACAAGGGAAGCCAATTATATTTTCTCATATAGTCAGGTTGATTGGGATAACCTTTTCCCCTAACAAATGAAATCCTTATTTGAAAAGTGATTTTTATAATAATTTTGTCAGATATAATTTTATTTTCTAATTTGAAACATTAAGTTGTAAATGAAATGACAAGCAGACAAAATTAGCTCTGGAGGTTGTCTGTTTTAAATAAGGTCCATATTTGTAACCTGTGGGATAAGGGTAAGACTAAAGGGCTGCAAAACTGATCTGAAACCTCAACATGTAGAGTCAGACTTTTCTTATGAAGGACTGTATCCTAAAACGATTTAAACACTCAATGCTAGTTGTCGTTGCGTATGACACTTCACCTGCAATGCCTACAGATTGTGGTTAGAGGGCCCGGTGGCTCCTGTGTATGACAGCCTCAATAAGTGTGTGAATGCTTGCGAGAATGAGTAACTGAGTGAGTGTAGTGTAAAGGCCATTGGAGTCCTCTTACTGGAAAGGTACTATATAAGTACAGGCCATTTATTGTACCATTTGTGTCCAAAGATGAAAAACTGCTCCATCAAATTAAAATGAAGCTCCTGGTGTTTGTGGCTTCACATTGCAAGACAGAAAATAGGCGTTTATTCTTTTCAAATTTTGCCCAAGAGATACTATTTGATACAGATATACTGTCAGTATTCGTTTAAAGAATGTTTAAGTAAAAGTAGATGATGGCAAACATTTTTATCCTTTTACAATTTCTCCACACCCACCTCCTGGGATGCAAACAAAGCCTTGGGCTCAAACTTTTTCTTTTTCCTTAAAAAAGAGAAAACATTAAAAATACTCTCAATGCCCAGAATAAGTTAGCAAAATGTGTTTAAGGACATGGGTTATATAAAATGTACCTGAACATTTAAAACATCAGTTTTAACATTAGCTGTGCAATTTAATGTGTGATGCCAAGCAGAATTTAGCTTCAGTTACTCAGAAAAAGATATTATATGTAAGGTTTTAAAACTCTAATGCTCATAAAGAATAAAGATGCAAGATATTGGATGTGATGTGCAGCTAACATGAAGATTGCTATGCAGAAAATTGGCTCATAAATTTCGATTTATTTCCCATAATGCTCTACTTATGTATTACCCAATATAAGCCTAATTTATTTTAAGTTATATTGTGATATGCATTTTCTCTTGAAACCTAAACGGCCACCCAGCAATCCAGGCAACAACAGTAGCAATTCAAAGCTGTAGGCCCTGCATACTAACTGCTTATCAACACAAATGCTAATGTGACCTTTAATATTAGAAACAAAATTATGAATGAGATTCAAATTCAATAGCTGGCAGACATAAAGCATATCCTTTATATCCATGAAGCAGACCTACAGCTTCCAAACTGTGAGCGGGGTAGGTTAATTGAAGTTAGCCTTTCACTGAAATACGAAAAGCAAGCTGGCTTAACAAAAGAAGACAAATGGAGATGAGTTATGATAAGAGTTCTTGCACAGACATCTCACTTCATTAGCAGGAATATGGAAGAAATAATGCTGAGTGTGCTGGATACATTAAGGTTACTTCTACTCACAAATTCAGTAGGAGGTGAAAATGTAAACCTTTTTGTTTTGTGTTTAATATGAAGACTTGGGTTTAGCCTTCAAAAGAAAAGATAATACTTTAGAAATACTAGAATTTTATTTCTGGAAAGAAAACAAATGCCTTTTTTACATTTTTAAACATTAACTATGGAGAACAGTTAAAACTTGTGGATTTGTGATGCAAAATATAGGTAACTTACAATAAATAAGGCAAAGAGGAATCTCTTTAAGTCATTTGAAATGTTAAGTACTTTTATCTTGGATGATTATAGATAGTAACAAATTAAAACCATAGGTACAGTTTTGCAAGAAATTTGAACATCAAAAGAAGCTTCTTTTAACAAAGCACTACATCTTATCCTCCTTTAAAATATTGTCGAAGTTCTATTACATTATATGCACTCAATGCTTAGCATGAACTACTGCATCAGTGCAACAAAGCATTAAGGGACACCAACCTAATACTCTGCTAAGGTGTTTCTCCTCCTTCTCTTGAAAACATCCTCTCTAATGTTATGGTAACCCATGGTGATTGAAACAGGTACTAATACCCTTGGCAGTGTCCATGTAAAACAAGTGCTCTAGTAGTTCCTGATGGCCCTTTGGATGACTTTGGACTAAAAACAACTCACTTGACTAATACCAGCAGATGATCTGACTCTCCAAGTCAACTCTGACTGGAATCTCAGGATTTGGCATCTTTTGGCATCTTAACACAAGGAAACAACCATGGCAGCTTAGCCCATGTCTGTTCAGTTACTCTTGAAGCTCTGACTGAAGGTACAGTAAATACTTAGACTACATACTTACACTAGATACTACTGCACTACATACACTAAATACTTTATGCATCGCTATAGCTCTGGGATCTTTGCTTTAACCAAATTTCTTACTTAAAAAAAACTTTCTAATAACATGCTTGCATTCCTTACTTAGCAATTTCTCCTCCTGGTCAGCATCATTGACTGCTGGATAACTGGTCAAGACTTTTTAATTGGTCTTATATGCTAAAAATGTATGAGGCTGGTTTACATTATTAGTAAAACATACTAGAAAACATACTTATGATTTGACAGGAAATAAAGGCTGATATATATATATATGTGTGTGTGTAATACATAAATCATTTATATTAAATGTATGTTTTTTAATTGAATTCTGATTAAAATAACTTTTTTTTCTATTAAGATTAATTTGTAAATTTGCCAGTTTGTCTAACACTTTTCCTTCAGTCTTTGTGCGTTTTTCTCTGTTTTTGGCTGGATTAAATATATTTAGTATCTTGGTGGTTCCACCTTAATAGCACAGAGTTTTAATAATATCAATGAGTATGCTGGGAGTAGAGAATCTTGCTGCCTGGGTTTAGCAGTGCATCAAATTTTATATGCTCATCAATTGTTCTCCGTGCAAATTGAATTTATTTAGTTACTGGTCATAGGGAGAAAACAGCATCTTCAGATAAAATCTGGGTTTATATCGAGCAGCATGACTCATAACCACAAATATTTCCTGACATTATTCGGCTTTACGCCTCTGTGGTTATAGATTAAAACACTCACAAGTGTCAGTCGGTTGTGAATGGATGTGCGGCTGGGTGGGTGCAACTTAGAGCTCATTATATAAAAACAAAAACTGTTAATCTGCAAGTTACGTGCACATTTGTTCATTCATTCTCCTATTAAGTATCTATTTATGATTCAAAAGTTGGGTGATGATAAAAAGGAAAGCCTAAACATCCCTCACTAAATCACAATAATGTTGTCCTTTGTATATGCGGCGTCATTGTGTTTGTGTGAAACGTCAATTGGAATGTGAAGCCATAAATTACTTTAAAAATAATTAGTTAAAAGCAACAGCAAGAGTGACTAAGATAAGTGAAATGGACACAGACAAAAGGTCAAGCAATGTTTGTTTACATGGAGGGGGGGGGGATTGGCTCTGTTGCACAGATCAGCAAAAAATCAAGAAGTCATTCATCATTCTTTGGTGAGTATATTTTAAAAATATTAATACTGACAGTAAAATAACAAAAAAAAAAAAAAAAAAATATAAAAAAAAAAAAATCAAAATATGCTGCTACTAGCTAATTTATCTTCATGGATGAACAAAACTTAGCAAATTACAACTGATACCTGAATACTTATAACACTTTTTCAATGAATAAAGAAAACTGGAATTAGAATGTAATACTCTACAAACAAACATTTTTAGGATTGTTTATTTCTAGGTAGTGTTTAAGCTGCTTAATTTATCCTGATATTTTCCAAAGTAGCTTCATTGCATTCAGCTGCTTACTCTCCTCAAAGTTTAGTTCCTGAAGCTTAATATACATTGTTTACCTTTAAGAGCTGGTCAGCACTTCTTAAAAATTACAGTTTATGCTAAACAAACAACTAGAGAGGCCTTTTTTTTAAAAGCATGTGTGTGTGTTAGAAATGTGTTTGTGTGGGTGTGTTTGGTGGTGGGGTTGGGGGTCACTGCTCAAAATAGTTTAAAGTCCTCCATCAGCTAAATACCACAAAACAGAGTAACTATGACCTCAAGATTCTTTGCTTCACTTTGACTTGTTGTCCTTTCTCTGCTTTTGAGACTAAACTATTTATATTGATATACTTTTATTGAATCGCATTTATACATTTTGTAAAACAAAATATTTTCTGTCAAATCAGTTAAAGCTGTTATTAATACTACAGAGGGAAGCAGAAGCTGATGCACCTATTCATTCATTACAGATAAATCCGGTGAACCTGGTTGCAGAGGTGTACTGAATTCAATGCAGTTCAATTATATTTTATTGATCCGTGAAGGGAATATAATTCAGTGTAAACCAAGTCCAGAAATTAAAATGCTTGTACAGAGATTATTTCCAACCATTTCTATTTCCATCTCTTCAACACACACTGAGGGATAGTCTTCTGGTTAAGTGAAAATGGTGAGAAAAAACTAGACAAGGGTCTTTACTTTCTGGACCTGGATTATCCACCTCTTCCGGGTTGTCAGAAGAGGAACAGCCCATCTGTAAGTCTCGGAGGAGCTGGACACATTTCAAATGTGCCTGCACAGCTGCAGAGTAGCAATTTTGTTTAATCAGATGTTGAAACACAAAGGCTGGATGATAAGAATTATTTATAAAACGTTTCAAAGATGACACACTGTGTGTGATGTGTATTTGCACTATGCTACGTGCTTATTAACAGTAATCTATAGACTTCCTGAGGGCATTGGACTCGGGTGTCTTATTTAAACATATGGCTCTCTGGCAGAAAGAAATCAGAGGGGAGCACTTTACTATAACAACCACCCTGAACCCACAACTGACAGTTATGTAAAGAGATAATCTCCTCAGCTGTACATTTCCACACATAGAGCACAGCTGCTGGGCTCACAAGGTTCCTGTCTCTTGTTTTGCCTTAAGCAAACTATTTTCCATCCCATCCAGGCTGGGAGCAGCGATGAGCGCTGACTTCCAGATTGAGGTGAGAGAAGGGCTGGTCTCCTGCCTCCAGCACCATCTGCTCCAAAAGGACACTTTTAGACATGCTGAATAGACAATACCACACTTGTGAACACAGGTGGTGATTAACAGACCAATTGCATCATCAATACAGACAGGAGCAAATGATAACTTACTCTTTGAGAGATGACTGGCTGAATCTGGGGCATAATTAATAAAGTTATTTTTAATGTTGTTTTTAATCAATTACAAAATGCTTGTAGAAGGGTAACTTATAAAGTGAAGCATTAAGAGGGAGGTATTCAGAAAATGACCTTGACTCAAACAACAAAGAAAGCTCAAGTGTATGTAGAAGCAAAAAAACCTGACATTATACGTTTAACAAAAAAATTAGATGGCGAACAGCAGATCTGTATGGTGAGAGTTTTCCCAACTACAGTTAGTGTTGGGAAGGAATAAGATGACTTTTGACTTAAAAGAGCCATTGTTACTTCTTCAAAACATCAAAGCTTTCCAAATTCAACCCTGTTTTTACATCAGAACACCGTGTGCTCAACAATTAACTCCAGACACCTCGTTAGTTAATAATTACCCTCACATTTTCAGAAATTTAATTAAAGCTCTACACTTACTTTCATGCATATCTAAAAAGTGAAATACATGACCAGCAAGAAGATCATAAAGATAAGATTAGGCTTTGTTTGAAGAGAAGATTTTTTTTAGGTTTTATACAGTGACCTTATGGAGTGTGTGACTAATTTAATGCTACAGTATAAAGCTTTATTTTATTAGAAAATAAATAAAAAAACAACACCCTGTATACTTTAGGACTTAAGTAAGGAAAGGATGGTTTTAAGCCAATGCTAAATAATAGGTTTCACTAAAAACTTATTGGACTAATATGGATGCTCTATTTACAAACACCACACAGTGTAGTTATAAGAGAACACCCCAAATGTGGGCAATAAAGTTAAAATATAATACAATTAACGGTGTATTAAGTTATCTCTCCCAACAACGTTGTTTTAGTAGTGTTGTGCTTCTCTACTGGAAGATTATAAATGCATTAAATAACTAGAACTGGAAGCTATAGCTAATTGATAGGTCATTCAGAATCAAGGGTAAAATCAATAAATGATCATTAGCTAAATGATCATAACTGTAACTTGTTTTATTTGCCTTTTACTTAAGGTGGGCTCTAGGACCCGCTGATAAAATCTAGGTGCAAAGTAATTCAGCCTATAGTTATTAGCAGAGCTATGAACCATTAACCAAAGAAAGTATCTCTATTAATTCAACTATTAGTTCCTATCTTCCACTTATCTGGAACAAACTCCTAGAAAGATGGAAAAGTACTGAAAGCCTGATTTATTTAAGGTCAAAGTTAAAAAAAAAAAAAAAAAATTTTTAGAGCTGTCCTTGACTGGTAAAGTTAAACTGTTAACTAATGTATCATTAGTTTCAAGATTTTGGTCTGTTTTATTTGGTTTACTACATGCTTTAATCTTGTTTTTATCTATACCTGCTCTTATTGTGCCTTTTCTTTCCTTCTATTTTACTGTTAAATTCATTTAATTGCCTCCATACTGAACTGTACTATAAATAAACTCAGCTCACCTTACCTTGCAGAGACTAAGCAGTATGGATTCAATTCCACCACTTCACGAAAAAACAAAACAGAAAAAAAAAGGAAAAAGGTACTACAGCTAGGCCTTCTTGTCCTGTTTACATCAGCATAGCACTTTGAATGTTTTCTTTAACCAATAACCGTGATTATCTATTCTTGGTGGATATTTTACTTAAATTTTTGCAGTTAGAAAGCAACTCTGGTCAGATAAAATTGATACATGTGAAACAAACTTTTTAAGCTCTGGGATGTTCTTATAGTTGGTCCACATTGGAGGTTTAGAGAAAACAAGTTGTATGTTCTTATTACTACTACCTGCTGGACTGCAGGTGTAGTTCTGTTTTTCTCAGGCTGAATGTCTTGGCTAATCGCAAAGCACGCTGATAAATTACCCAGAATTCCTATTACCCGGGTAATTCAAATCTTGGGGATTTAGATTGTGGGACTTTCAGCGGAAAAGGGTTATGGTAAAATAAAAAAATAAGCTGCTTGGTGGAGGTCTGCTCTCCCCGACTACTTCCTATTTTCACTCTTATTAGTCATGTACCTAACCCTAATCCAAAAATAAAAAAAAGTCTTGCCTAGTTCTTTTTAATGGCACCAATGGATGATAACAGAAGGATACTATTTAAAACTCCTAGTGGGTGAAAAAAATTTAAAAGGCACTATTACAATATGAAATATTTATCTAATATATCTAATATTTACCTTTTTGCTATTTTACAAAAGGAAAGAAAACAGCATCCTCTTTCTGCTGCTAGTCAAACCAGTTTTTGGTCCTGTTTGAAATGATTTAAACACAAGCTCAAAGGAGACATTATAACAGCTATCTGCCTACATTTCCATACTTAAGCAGCCTCTTATGCCTTGAACAAGTATTAATATTGTAGGTTTCTGAAGAGGTCATAAAAACACACTGTCTGATCTGGATCTCTTAGACCCTTTTAGTGAGACAACATTTTTCTCCCAAAGAAACACTGGAAAAGTGCAACATCCTTCTCTGTCTGATGTAAATGAATCGATCCCTGTGTTCCCTTTCTATTTTCTGTTCTGCAATGCTCTTTTAAGTGGATTATCCTCTCCAAAAATATCTAACCATATTTCAGCTTCTACAAATTGCTACACAGAAGAAAAACATTACAGCCACTTTAATATCCCTGCACTCAGTTTTTGTTTCTGAATACTGTGCAATAACTTTACAATGTTGTTACTAGAATTTACTAAAATACAATAATATATCTTAAAGGTTTTTATCATTTCAAATAAAGTTGGTTTCTGCTGATTTTCTTTTTATATTGTTTTTTTTTAACACTTCAATCCACAGGATGTGTTTGATGCCTCTTCCACAGACCAGCTAAAGCTGGAAACATCAGGACTCTGACAGAGAAAAACGGCTTTCAAGCTATTAGATCAGAGCGGCGGTCCAACCTCTGAACCCATGAATGAGAGAAACTTCAGCTAAGAGGGAAGGGGGTGAGAGAAAGGTTGGGTTAGGGGAGGTTGAGGGACTGTTGACCGGGAGACAGGCTAAGGCTGTGGTAAATGGGATCCAAAGGGGGTGTTTTCTTACCAGTGGGCTCGTCTTACAGCCTCCCTGATGGACGACAGCAATGTCCCCCAGGGTCCAGATGGGATTCAGTGGTCAGCTCAGTGACAGCTGGTGAAGGCTGGTCAAGCCTCATGTATAATGGAACCTCAAAGACCACAGCATACAGCTAGACTGCTGAACTGATATAAAAGTGGCTCAATCTCGTTGTCAAGACAGGAGACTAACTGGAATTTTAACTGCTGTGTAAAGTCTATGGTATAAGGACTTTACTTCAATTTTACTTAGCTTTTTAATGTGTTTACTAGTTGTTATGGTGATTCTTTTTTATTTAAAATGTTCGAAACCAGACATTTAATTTATTTGATTTTAAATGTAAATAAACTTATTTTGTTTTAGGATAGGTTTTATGTTTGGCCAAAAGTATTTCTGTTTGCGAAATGCCACAATAACGGTAAAAGATATTTGTTTTTTCTTTAAAGTGAAAAGTTCCCACACAAAGCATTATTATCCCTTTAAACATTTTTGCAAATCCAAAGTTAATTTGATGTACAAAGGTTGAGGTGTTATAAACTTCACTGTTTCTTCATCTTACAAGATAGAAATAAAATTTAAAAAAATGAACCAAAGATATCTGGAAGAGAATCATATAGCTTCAGAATGTTAAGCCATCATATATTTTAGAAGGAGACAAGTTCTATGTCTCATAGATTAATGTGTTTAGGTACACAATATTCATCTCCTGAATGAGCTGTATATTGTGACATTTGAATTTGAAAAAAGCACAAAGTTAGCAGAATTAGTTAAGGTCAATAAAGTGTACGGAAGCTACCAGGAAAAGGAGAAATGTGAACGCTTTGTAAGCATTAACACAATTAAATAAATCAGGGGATCTCTGTAATGAGAAGGATTGTGGTCTAATGACATCAACACCCTGTATAAGCTGTGCTTAATCATTGGTAAAATGGGTCAGAAGGGAGATTTGACAGAGTCTGAAAGGTCAAGAATTGAACATGTCCTGCAGACGGAAAATTGCCAAAATTTTGAAGCACGGTCACCAAACAATCAAGTGTTTCATGGCAAATAGCCAAAAGGGTTGCAAAAAGTGTATTGAAAAAAGGAGGTGCAAAGTAACTGCCAAAGAAGTGAGGAAAATCAAGTCTGAAGCTGCCAAGGTGCCACTTGCCACCGTTTTGCCATATTTTAAAGTTGCAACGTTACTGGAGTACAACGAACATGACCAAGGTAAGAAAAGCTGAAAAACGACCACCTTTGAACAAGAAACATAGGATAAAACATTAAGAGTGGGCCAAGAAATAGTTTAAAACTCATAAAATCTAAGATCCACTGAAAGGCAAATCAGTCCACCTCTCTGACCAGAGTCTGGGAGGTTGTGGTGCTGCTGCACACAATGTTGATCATAAACAGATCAAGCAACTGACAAAATCTATGGGTGGAAGGCTATTGAGTGTCATCATAAAGAAAGGAGACTCTATTGGTGACTGATTTTTTTTGTTTGTTTTTGATCGTCAGAAATGGTGAAAATAAACATGTGAGATGGGTATATATTTGATTTTATTAATTTGCTCAGTAATAGTTACCTGCACAAACT
Source organism: Jordanella pulchra (assembly GCA_034780135.1). Taxonomy (NCBI): domain Eukaryota; kingdom Metazoa; phylum Chordata; class Actinopteri; order Cyprinodontiformes; family Cyprinodontidae; genus Jordanella; species Jordanella pulchra. The sequence goes on along the minus strand of JAUZNJ010029235.1, from coordinate 2,146 downwards.
CCTAAGATAGCCAAATCTAAAAAAAAAAAAAAAACAACAAAAAAAAAACACTCCAACTTCCCAAACTATTAAGCTTTGATATTTATGAGTCTTCTGGGTTGATTGAGAACAAATGTGTTGTTAAATAATAAAAATATTCCTCTCAAATACAACTTGCCTAATATTTCTGCACACACTGTAAGGGCCAATAACATCAACACGGGAGCATCCCGATGATAGTATTCTCACCATTCCTTTTGAAATCTGTACCGCTCAGACTTTTAGTACAACGCAGGGTCCTGTTATCTGCAGAAAAACTTGGGTGACTCTGCAGTTATTAGGTGCATCAGCGATAGGTGAGAAGCTGAGTACAGGGAGCTGATAAACTCCTTTGTGGCATGGTGTGGAATCAATCATCTGATTCTAAATGTGAACAAAAAAGGGAGATGATTATAGATTTAGAAGAAAGAGTGCAATAATAGTGGCTCAAAGTTTAGACAAAGTTGCTGTTTTAGCTGCTAACTTGCACAAGGCAGCAACCTCTCTTATAGCTAATGTAATTAAAATCTGATTTTGGGCTTTGAAGGTCTCAGACTTTGCTCAGCCCTCCAAAGTGGTTTTACATGGCAATTTTATAAATGGGCAACAACCCTGACGGACGAAGCAGCTTCATTTTAAAAGCAAGTGTTTTTCTATGGAGGTATTCATGTAGCTCTAAAGGCATTATGTCATCATATGACTGCCTCTAGGTGACTTTAAAAAAAATGATATAGGATCTCTAAATCAAATCATCTGTGTAAACAAAGCAATTTATAACTGCTATCACCAATAACTCAAAGCTTAATCAGGGTCAAGAATTCCAGCCCGAGGACATGCTGAATTTGAAAATGTTGGCCGACTTCTAAAAATGTCATTTAAGGTAAGGATCAAAATTCTTTGGGTCAGTTCTTTTCAACTTAGGCACTTAAGAAACACTGCTGGACATATTTTAGATGTTTCCCTGATTTTAATTGATGGATGATTAACAAGCTTTCAGTGAACTGCAATCATTTTAATCTAGTGTGTTGAAGCAGCGAAACATGTAAAACATCCAGGCCAGTTTTCCAGGATTGAGAAAAACAGTAAGGAGAACACATGGAGTCTGCTTTGAGCATGACTAGCTGTGTTTTAAACTATTTGAGAATTAAAGATCAGTACAACTTCTTTTTGTGTTTTAAAACAGTAAAAAACTGTTTTTGTAACTACTCCTTAAAACACATTAGGCCAGCTCACCTTTGGTCACAAATGTAAGCTCAACAAATGGTCTTAATACTGTTTATCTGTCTATAAACATAATGGTCGCTAATAAGAAAGCGGCTTCTCCATATAAGACATTCTTTAAAAACCAAGCACCAGATATGGGTCAAAGTTCTGATTGGTGTATCACTAAGAGTATTGTCCAGTGACCCACTGCTTTTTTTTCAAAACCTTCCTAACATATTTAGGTATTGATTTGACAGCACCATATGTGAACTTTTATGATCCAAAACCAACGCTCTTCTATCAAGAACATTTCTATTCAGAAGCACATTGCAACACTGAGTGTGATTATCGTTTTGAAGTCAAACAGACATTTTAATTTGCCTTGATAGGAATCTACCTTCAGAAACCCCAGTCATTCTAAATACTCTGCTGATTAGGTAATAATAATGTGGCAGCTGATTGTTGGGATGTTTTACCCTGTTGTAAACACTGAAATTGGTATTACTTAGCTTTCTTTTGACAGTTATAAATAACACCTCAAAGCTATGAAAAAGCAATCAACGTCTACAATCTTTGTGACAATTGCTTTAGACAGAATGGAACCTATTCCAAATATGGCTAAATTTACAGATAGTGATAAAATAAATGTAGTTATGAAATGTCTAAAAGACAAAAAGAGAAAACTGACAAGGCTCTAAAACCGGTTCCTCTATTTTAAAACATGTGGGTAAAAATCACTATGCAGCATGAAGCATCCTACGTGACACAATAGTCTCGATCTGTAGTACAACAAATAACAATGATTAAGTCTTTATAAAAGTTTATAACTAGTTCATATTACAGAATGAAGAATACGTTTGCAAATATCTGTGTTTCCCAGATTTGAACATTAGCAACCACCTAGTGCATGCAAGTCTCATATACA
>JAUZNJ010029234.1:0-15553 GCA_034780135.1 Jordanella pulchra | reverse complement strand
TTTTTATCTCTACATTTTATTCTTGCTTCTCATAGAAGTGTTGTGTTGTGCACTAAACACCAAGGCAAATTCCTTGTCTGAAAACCTACTTGGCAATAAACCTGATTCTGATTCTGATTCTGATATTGTTTTTAAGGGACATTCTAATGTGTTTCTCCTGTATTTTGTTTCTGGTTTATATTTCTAAAAAGCATTAATGCATATTTTCTGGTCTTGTATTGCTTCCAAATGTCACTTGTTAATCTTGCCCTCTGGGGTGTTTGTTTTAATATGATGGTGCATAGAATATTAATGGCTGCCCTTTATGATTTATGAGTACCTTGTTGATAATGCATTGCTTTATTTTATTTTATTAATTTTTTTTATTTAGCCACCCACAGTTACAGCATATGAGTATTTTATTTCTGTGGTATCAATAAAATGTGTTTACATCAACCACCATGATATCCTGTTGGTTAACAGGACATTTATTTACCAAATGTCTCAAGCACACTTTATAAAGCCTATGAGTGGATGTTTCAGGTTTGCTCCATTGTCACTCTGGATTTTGCTCCACAGAATTAATTACCACCACTCTTGCTTTACCAGGGCTGACTAGCAGTCTTTCCATTTGTAGAGGATTTTAGAATGTATGGTGTTCTAGGTAAGCCCCTTCATCTGCTTCCTACCAAGCTAAATAAAATAAAAAAAATACAAACAAACAGATAAAGGATTAGGAACATGTCGTTTCTACAGAGCAATGATTCCTAACTGATGACTCTTGCACTTAAGCAGAATATATTAAACTTTTTCCCCTATTTTCAAAGCTAATATTGCCTATGAATATTTCAGTATTCATAGGCAATATTTAAGCTTAGAATTGATGCATTTTCTTACATTTGGGTGACCAGAGATAGGCCAATACTTTGATTAATAAACCAATCTGTTCCACCAATCTAATTTACCTCTGTAAAGGTCTGAAAACCACCACTCCCTTTTACTTTAATTTAAATTTGACAGCAGTTACTTCAGAATTTCTTATTGTTTCACTGCAATACAAATGACAGTGCCAGTTATAGAAAGAAAGCTTATTGAGCATGGTCTAATGGTGAGCAGCAAGTACTATGAATCCAAAATACAGAGATGATACCTATGTTGGATTCCCTCAGCTGTAGGGAAGAACAAAGTAAAGTTTCAATTTGTTTTTTTTTAAATAAAGAAGCACTTCTGCTCTTGTCCACCATCAATAGAGACTTAAACTGGTGTGAAAACCATCAAAGATGAGCCAACTATTGGTCCTAAAGTTCACAAAATCTCTTTCAAAGCATAAATTCATACAAATTTTCCATAAAAAGTGTCAAAATAATTAGAAGCCTTCTTAATTGGTTGCAGGAGCAATTATTTAGTTCTGGAGATCAGCCAATTAGCTTGACATTAGGTGGGAGTTAACCATTATAAGTACCCTTAGGCTGGTCATAATTAGCTACTGAACTGGAAGAAATTAAATCTAGGCTACAGTTACAACCAAATGTCCGGGCAGTGAAGGAAACCATCACTGTACTGGATTTACAGGATTAAGATGATGTTAAAAATATTTTTTTGTTTAATGCTTTCAAAGTTAAATGATTAAATATTGCCTGGCGGAGCAATGTGAAAGTAACATTTCATTTGAAAAGTTAAACAAAGCAAAAAGGAATCTAATTACTCTGAAGAAACATCTGTCTGAATTTACAGCTTTTTTGTATTCATCTAAAGCTAATAAGAAAGAATATTTACTTACAATTTAGAAAAAGCAAACAAAAAACAACTCTGAAAGTAAATGCCATTTCTTATATAAAACTCGAAGTTTATTGTAAGAGCTGACTCGTTGGTGTGGGAGTTCTGTCTTTTTATCTATGTCTCTGTGTAATTTCAACCAAAGTAACAGCTTTCCTTTTTGGCACCATTGTTGTTTCTATAAAGTATGTATGTGTTTGTATGTGAGAGAGACAGAGGGAGAGACTGGGAGAAGGAGTGAGTACTTTTCCCCTTTAAGTGTTTAGTGATACACTGCTAAATCACACCAGACATCAGGTTTGTGCACAGCTTTACACTTTTCAAGAGGTGGTGGAGAAATGGTGAGTGTTTTTTTGTTTTTTCTTTTTTTGTTTCTTTGTTTTTGCCTTAAGGGTGACAGTGCTAAGAAGTTGCTTGGTTCTCATGGCTGTTGTTCAAGCTTATGTAACAACCAAATGCAATGTGAAGTGCAGTTATCTATACACAAATATTGCTGACGGCTGTGATAAATGGCCATTTTATTTACCCTCCTTCTTTGTAATTCTTAGAAAAACCACCTTGCCTTTAAATGAATAACTCTCTAATCAAAGCTAGACCTACAATACCATTGTAGATCTGGCTTTGAGTACGTTCAATTTTTCAAACTGATAGTTGTTATAGGCAGTCTTTAGAGTAATGTGTTAAAGATTACTTTTAGATTTCTGTTGTAGAGATAAAGCCAGACACAAGCACATGTGGGATGACCTTTATTTGTCCCCATGGCATGGGAGAACCTATGGATTCCCTTAATTATCGGGAAAGATTTGCCAGGGTGAAGGATGTCAGAGTTTCCCCTGAGCCCAGTTACCCGACATTTTGTTTTTACATGAGCAGAGCACAATATACAGTATGAATTGATTTACCTGAGGCCTTCTTTGTACTTGACTAAGAGTGCACCAGAAGGTTTAAAATCAGAGCAAGTTTAAAAGCATGAGTGTCGACTGTTTCTAAAGAGTGTTAGATATTTTTGTCACAGACGCATCAAAAAGTAGCCCACTTCCTATGAGAATTGATGAGGTAAGAAAATTACCAGACTACAATGATTATGCATTGGATGTATGAAGACTGTTCTTTAAAGGGTTGCTGTTTCAAAATGTCCCTAGCCTACCTTGCATTCCATACCGTTATAAACGCTAAACACTGTCTTTTAAAAACTTTACTTGAAAGAGCCATAACACCATCTGCTTATTATAGAGCTGTGCGGACGATCACTTGTTCCGGCAAATACAACACAAATGAAAAACATATGTAACCCACCACCATGCTTATTATTTAAAAATAGGGATCTTTTCAGAAATCTTTACAAATTTAGCCATAAGGATAGAACGTACACCACTGCAGCTAGGAGACATGTTTTTATTTGGGTATATATCTCTAACTTCTGTGCAAACAGCATGTTTGTGAAGATGTAGAATATAAGAATATTGGTTGCAGCATTACTCCTCTTCTGTTGTTAAAGGGGGAGTAAGAGATTCTAAACGGTCAATCACAGTTCTAGCTGCCCTGAATCACTCACGTTTGTCATGCTCCTCAATTATGTGGGTGCTCTTTCCAAACAGTGGATTTCTTTTTGGGCAGCTCTAGTGCCCTTTATTTTGTGTTATTTTTAAAGCAGACATACGGGAAACAGGGGTAGAGAGAGTTTAAGACATGTGACAAAGGTCATCAGGCCAGGATTCGGACCAGTGACAGCTGCATCGAGGACCAAAGCCTTCACATACTTCGCCACAAACAGCATTTTTGCTGCGAAGGCCAAGTTCCACCAGATTGCATGCATATTTTATGTTTGATTTGTTTATTTGGGATTTTGTTGTAACACAACCATTCTTTACCCATTGTCAGCCAGTGTGACTCCTCCTCTGATGTCAGTGTTCACATTTAGTCAGGACTCCTTTTTAAAAGACCTCCTGAAAATTAAATTGTTTCCAGAGTCTCATCTATCTCCACTGTTGTGCAGAGCCACTCTGTTGAACCCGAGCCTGCAACTGCCTGCCTGCCTGCCTGTCCTCTACTAAAAGACTGCCACCAGGACCTTCAATTGCCTCCATCTAGTCCACTTTCTAACAAAGTCTGTGCTGACCAGTTGCGCACAAAAATCCATGCATTCCCTGGATTAATACATCTTCCTCATCTCAATCTCCGCTCCAATCAAAGTGAGCTATTTTGCATATCAAACCCATCCATCTCTCTGCTACATTTTTTTTATCCTCTGTCTAACTGCCTTCCTCCCTTTTTAAACAGCCAAACCTAACCCCAGGTCAGCCGCTGTGACATCCATTTCATCTCTTTACTCTGACTCCTGAGTGTGACTTGTGCACATGGGTCAAAAAACTAGGCCCCAAATGTGGCATTTATTATGGTACCTAAAATAGGGCGACTAGACCTGAAAAAACAGTTGAGGGAAAACTAGAAATCCTATGATGGACATGGCGGGATAAATATAGCTTTTTTAGCTGTGTACTCACTTTTACTGTGTTGCTTTTCATTGTGGTGTCCTCGTATCAAATTGAAAAATAACTATGTTGAATTCTCCTTTCACTGAACCTGTCCAGTAATAAACCATTCCACAGTCTTTGTTGTCGGTGATATCTTAGTTTTCCCCATATTTCGAATTAAAATCCTTTACTTGTTCATTTTTTAGAGCAGGTGTGGGGGTGGGCACTGCCCAGTGACAATGACTCCAGCTTTGCTTTCTTTGTATTTAGGAAGAGCGTCTTTACATTTCCTTTTCTTTTTATTCATTCATTTTTTAATTTGACCCAGTCAAATACGGTGCATTGTTTTGATATATGGAACAATGGGACAGAAGTAAAGAATGTTGCAATATCCAACAAAAATCTGGATATTTGGGTATATTAAAGGATTTTACAGTTTCTCTTGCATGACTTTAAGTGGTTTATAAACAAACAGATGGTTTTGGTTTTTCCTCAATACAATAAAAAAAAAACATAATACTTTTTTCCTGTCCTTGGGACAATTTTTTTTATTAAACTTTGAAATGTCCTTGCCTTGCCATTCCTTTTATGCATAAACTTTAAAAAAGAAAAAAACAAATTAAGCTCAGCAACCTTGATAAACTTCAGACAAGACTTGTTCCTTAAGTCTTCCTCACTTCACATTTATTTAAAACCAACTACATACTGCATCTCCATTTAAAGTTAAATAAAACACCATTCTTTGCTCTTTGTCTCAGTAATCAGTTCGTAATAGCATATTTTAAAGAGTAATGCACACATGATCAACATATTGATTGTAAAAAATGAAGTATCTCAATCCATATTACATTAGGGGTTTAAATGGGGAAGTAACAAACAGACATGCTGAGTATCACCGAGTTCTATTGTGTACTAAATGTTTCTTGTGTTCTTTGAATCTGAGAGTTATGCCGTCACAATTTGGCTTGATCGTGATATTTTATTGTGTCACAACAATTATACCTCTTGGCAGTTACTCTAGCAGATTTAAAAGAAAAAAAAAATAAAATGAAACAAAAAAAACAACAAAAGCTAAAACAAAAACATCTTTTAAAAGTTGACATTCAATTCGTTTCAGCTTTTCGCTGCTATAATTGATTTACATGCAATTTAGACATAAGTCCTTGGAATTAGGTGACATGTGTGGTGTGGAGAGGGTAAAATAAAGCACTTTGAATCATTCTTGGCAAGGTTTTAATGCTCTGGCTGCTTATTAGAGGAAAGCTTTCTGTTTTGCTGAGTCTGACTTAATGATTTCCTTTGCGGTTTATTTTTATCATAACCCTTGGCTGCTGGTTCTTTTAAATACCGGTTTTAATACCGCTAAGCTGCTTTTGTCATATAAAATCACACACACGTTGCAACAGTCTTGAACAACATGTGGCATTGCACCATGTCAAAAATTGTTTTGAGGATGCAGGGGTGCTGCAGTCATTGTTTAGCACGTGAACAACAGCTTGGTGCATTTTTACCAGATCAGCTTTCTGGATCTGTTGCATTTCCCCTCTTAATACATTATAGCTTAGACATTTTTAGACATATTATCTGTAGCTTATAACCCCTGCTGATGCACCATTACTTCACTGCATATGTCTCATGGACAACATGCTGGGGCCTCATTAAAATATACCTCTGCACTAAAAAGCTGTGAAATTATGTACAGATTCATTAGAGCAAAAAGTAGGAAAACATTTCAATTTATCTAAAGTTATTTACCCACTTGGTAGGTAAGGCTTAGACCCACGAAATAACTGATAACTGCACACAATTCTGCTGAAGTTGTCTAATCTTACTTATAAGTATAAAGTATGTAGGAAACAATCCTTAACATATAAATTATTACTTGAAATTTTTCCTGAACACAAGAATCAGAAATGCTAACAAAAACATGAAATACAGCACAATTACAGAATAGTTGCATCAAAAAATATTTACCATTGCAGGTTTAAAAAAGTAAATCATGGTAAATTAATAATCTATAAACATATTCAATCTAAATTTAGTGAAAAAAAAAATATTTTGGTTTTATACAAACTACTAAGGACAGGACAACCTCTATTTTTTCAGTTCTAATTTTAGATTTCTGACTTTCAATAATATCTCTGTGTTTTTTAAAATTGTTTATTGTAATGCATGGGGGGGTCATAATTCTATTATTTTTACTGAATACACTGCTGTTAAAATCTACTTGTTTTAGTTCCTTAAGAAAGAGCATGTCTCAGCGTACAGCACAGGTAATTGTTAACGAAACTAATAAAAGTAGCAGCTCAAAACTCCAATGAGCCTTTTGTTGTTAGATTATTTATTATTTGTTTATTTAATATAGAAATGTCCTAAAGAATTCTAGTAGAATGTATAGAACAGTTTCTCACACAGTAATCCTTTCCAAATCATAGAAAAGGATTATAATATCCTTGTACTGTCTTGGTAGCTTGTCTAGTTTAGCTTTTTTTTAATTTCTCTATGCGTCTGCTCCAGTTTTTAATCAGAATAATTTTCCATTTATGGAAAAAGATATTTCAGATTGACCTTTTTTGGAGAGCATAAACAACAAGGGTCAAAGACACCTTTAAAGGAAATGAACATATGCAAAAGAGGTAACACTACCTAAAAGTAGGGTTAACATTATTCAAAGCTCTGTATGTACCCAAAACACTTTATACAAAACAAATGCACTAATAGCTTCTTTTGTTTTTGTTTCTTCTGAATCCATCTGCTTTACTGAGTAAATTACTGTTTTGTATTCTGATGCTACTTCAGTAGATTTAACAAGCTTTATTCCATTTTACTCCAAAGCAAAAAGTCAGCACTCAGTATAAATACGCCACAGACTCAAGCTAGGCGAATTTTATAAATGAATATAAAAATGAAAGAGCTTCTCAGTCACTTCCTCGACTTTTTAACCAGTGGAAAATTCTCACTTAATTATTGTTTTTTCTTCTGAAATTAGATGAGGCAAGCAAGTCCGAGGGTGGAGAGAGAAGGCATCATCATCAGACACCGAGCAAGATTAAATGCTGCGGCGATCCAACCTGTCAGCATGCAGATGCCACAATGGGGCAATTATAAATCAACAAGCTCAGGTATTAATCCAGCAGACAGCACTTTGAGATTGGCTATTTGGCAGAGAAAGATTTTTGGCCCAAAACAGAGGATGTGAGGAAATAGCTGACGCTGGGCGGAGAGCAATGTAAAGACAGGATATAAAGCAGGAGAGGAAAACACGGGGGAAGTGAGAGAGAAATGTAATTGTCCCAGGCATCAGATCAGAGAGAGCTTGTAGTAAAAGGCTGACTGCTGGTATTTCCAGCTAATGAGGCATTTTGCTGTTGGTGACCATCGCTTGGTCCGACTGTATTCTTGAAATAGGTCCAAAAGGGATAAAAATAACATCAGCGTTAAAGCAAAAACTAAAGAAAGCAAAAAAGTAAAATCTTCTCTGGAAACAAAGTCATTTCTGAGTTGTTTGCTGGCAAACCAATTAACACAAATGATCAACGTTTAACAAATAAACTTGTGCAGGAAGAAAAAAGTAATTATAAAATAAAAGGTTTATCTATGTAATATTATCGGTACTAAGACTAGAATTTAAATGAATGTAAACCTTGTTATAGGAGTCAATTTTGATCAACGAATGTTATAGTCTTAAATTGAATGGACCCTGGTGTAATTAATATACACTGCTGTGTTCTAAAAAAAAAAAACATGGCTTGAAACGAAAAAAAAATAAGATTAAGGGCAAAGATTAAATCTATCACCACATGCGCTGAATTAATTTAATTACAATATGAAAATCAAGTGGAAACTATTCTCAAAGGGAGTTTAATGATTTTTTTATCATATCATACTCAACGGTACAGTAAAGGGATTCTAATTCTGTAAGGTCTCAGGGAATGCATCAAACTAAAGGACATGAGACAACAGACAATGAAAAAAAAACATGCACTTCAGACAAAGAGCCCTAAGGCGCTGGAAAAAAAATGCCATCAGGCTGAATGAAATCAGACTCAACATCCCCAGACAAACCAGACCTGTATCAAACATGAGACAAAATGCTGTTTTTGACTAAGCAGACATCCACAGGCATCAGACTTAATGACATCAGAATAAAGAGAATAAGCAATAGAACAGAGTCTCAGACTCTACTCAAAACACCTTCAGTAATAAAAAGTACCAGTTGAGAGAAATCCATACCTAATGCCATTGGATAAAAACCCTTATATTAAATGGACTGAAACAAAATAAATAAAATAAAATGGTCACAGAATAAAATAAACTGGCAAAGGCTTAATCTGGGTCAGACTGAACGGAATGTAGTATCTGTTAACATTACATTTTGAGTTGTGACACACATTTTCAGTTGGATTAAGTATGGAGTTTGACTGGATTGCTCAAATATTTGAACATGTTTTATACATTTTTAGCAATGAACATGTTTCAATTCTAGGAAGCCCAGAATGAAGCTTCATCACCACAGCATTTTTCTTTACTTGTGCACCGAGTGTCCAAAATGGCAAACAGCAAGGTGCGAACAAGACTTTTTACCCCTCAACCATAAAGACCAGTACTGTATAGCTTATAATTGGTATTTCACTTGTCAATTGATGGTGGATCTTGGCTCCTCCTCTACCATGGTTTTTGGATCCTTATCTGATTAACCCCCCTCATTTCTGGCCTTTCACCTTTGGTGGACGACCATGTCTTAATAGGTTTGCAATTGTGCTGTACCCTGTAACCCAACTTAGTAAGATGTGTAAGGCAAGGCCTGTTTAAAAATTAACATTTTTAAACCAAAAAGCAACTGGAACAAGATAAAAGTTTAAATAAACTAAATGATGTGGACATTTCCCTTAATACAGTGTAGAGCCACAAGTGGCTTTTGGTGCAGCAGCTCTCTAAATATATTTTAAATGTTAAACTATCGCTGTTTTTTGTTTTATGCTTTTCTATGCCCCATGAAAAAAACGCTGCCCCCACCCTGGCCCCTCTAGTAAATAATGGTCTTGAACCACCACTGGTGTAAGGCATAGGATACTGACTAGTCTTTGTCATGCTGTTTATTCGCAGACCAGTTTTACAGATTATTACTGAAAAAATATTACATAGCTGGATTTTAATCATTAATTTGGTGCCTGAAGGCACCTGATTAAAATTTTTGAACAAAAAAAATTAAATAAAAAATCAAAGTTTTTAAAGAAAACATTTATTTTTTTCTTAAATTCAAAGCAATAAGTTTCTTTCTCTCTGTAAGCTACCAGAGATTTGGTGTAACTGGAACATCACGGAGACTCAACACTTATTATAGAGACTACTTTTAATAGATCTGCTGTCATTCTCTATAACAGATGACATTTATTCTTATATCCTTGACAAACATAGACGGTACAGTAGCTCTATAAAGACACATTGACACTAGAAACTGTTCGTCTCACTCAGGCAAAAGATCAAAGTACATCTGTTTTTAACGTCAAAACCAGCTGCTAATCAGAAAACTTTATGATGTGCTGCACGGTTGTCATAACAGTCCTCTGATGTGCTAAGACTCCATTAGGAAGTGCAATATAAAACAGAAGACACATTGGTTTTTAAATCTGAACTTTGCCTTAGCAGCTATTGTAAGGAATTAGTCAGCTGTCATCTAGACCTTGACAGCCTCTGAATTTCCACTTATACTTCAAGGCTGCTTTTAACTAAAGTTAATAACATTGCTTTGATTGGCAACATTTAATACGAGTGCAGTTCATTATATTTAATGAGATAGTTAATGGCAAGAAATACAAGAACTTGCACAACAAAAGAACTAAAGACAGACAGAATGATTCTCATGGGGGGAATAATTTTCTAACCATACGACATCCCTCGACAGATGGTCCAGGGAAGGCTTAACAATTTTTTTTTTTTTTTTTGCAGTGAAAACCTTCTGAGCATCACTCACTCTCTTGATGACACCAAATAGCACCCAATTCACTACTGACCTGATTCTGCAACCCAGAGCAGCAGTTTACCTGAGCATAGCCTTCTATGTCAGCCATATAAGCCACTCAGGCTTATCTAGGTTTCCAAGGATTTTTGCTCAGGGCACATTAACCATGGAAAAAGGGAATTTTGGTATAACCTGGCCCTGAACTATGCAGTGCAGTTGTGGATTTAGCAAAAATTATTATGATGCGAAATAAAAGGCAGTAGAATTACAATTATGTGCAGGAGGGTGGAAAAAAAGGCTTTAGTCATTACAACCAAAGAAAGCATAAGCCCTAATGTTCTGCAGGTTTTGGCAAGGGCAGGGGACTACCCTCTCTCCTTCAACCTAGTTTGTAATGTTGACATGTGTATATTCCTTCTCAACTTTTGAACTGCAGTTGATTGAACTGCAGAGCAGCCTGCCTATCCTATGTGATCCTGTTAAATAAGGACTTTAACATATGCTTTTGGGATTTTGTGGGAGGAATGGCTCTGAAATGGACACATTGTGGACCTTTTTTTTTGCAAAAATTGACATTTCTCTCATAATTATGTATTCTGCTAAAGTCTTATAACAGTTGCATCAAAAATGAAAGCATTCCCTTTAGTTGTTCAGTTTTTTATAAATACATAGATGGCAGTACACCTAATGGAATATGCTTTGTTTGGTTATGCTACCCAAAAAGTCACAAAGTTGTTCAAATATTGCAATTCAACTGTATATTAACAGTTGTTGTATGGGGAGGAGGTGAATAAAACAAGTAAAGACAACGTTAGATCATTCTACTTGTTGAATTCTGTTGAAATGGAGGATCATCTATATGTTTTGCTAAGGAAGAGGAAAGAGAAAGTAACCAAGGAAAGGGGAAAAAAATAAGAGAAAGCAAAAGTTGACTTTCGGATCTATTGAAGACAATTTATGTGGGAGCTGGGATTCAAAAGGGATGTGGAAGTTTCAGGCTTTTTGCCAGATAGGTAAGTTAATTTAATGTTATAGTGAAGTTTATTTTGGTTTTATATTAGAAAAAGTCAAGTGTTGTCCAGCTAGCAGACTCTACAGAAACAGCTAGTTTGTTAGCCTGGACTCTGTTGCAACACCAATAGTCAACCTACTTTCAGCAATATTTTTCAAAAGATTTTCCATGTGTTCCCTCATTTATTTTTGCTGATTTGCCAAAGGTTGTTGGGGTTGATGTCATCCATCTTGCCAGAAATTATTGGACATTCTTTTTGGCAAGATGGACTTTAAATCAGTTTCTTATGATTTCAAGTTGCACTTAGTAAGTTTCGAGTGGTGCTCCCAATAGAAGAACTTTTGAAAATAGCACTGTTGTAAACACAAACAGCTTGTCAAGACCTGCACGGCACATCACAGCTACAGTAACCACTCTTAAACAACTGGAAGAAACAGATCACGACCAAATGTCTGACACTATTTACATCATCTAATGTAAACTTTCTAGTCTGCCTCTTGAATGAGCCGGCTTTTAATTATTCTCATACGACATTTTAGCCACTCCATGTTTTTGAGCCACACACTAAAAATCAATCACTTTAAATTCAAACAGTAATACTAACATAGATTACCAGAAAACCAGTTATTGATTACCAGACAATAACAGCATTGCTAGGTGTGCATCAGTTTTCATCCTTTATCCTGTTATTTTATGATCAGAGAGAGTAAGGGAATGGAGGGAGGCCCTTAGTTGTCTTATTAACATTTAATTACCATAACATTTATTTATTTAGCACATCAATAGATTGGAGCAAATCTTACACAATGGAACTTTAAATATGAGCACTTCCTGATAGATATTTGCTGCTACTCAAAGCCTCTCCCAGGGATCTTTTTTTAAGTCTGTTTGTTTATTTTAGTTTCAATAGTGGATCACTGCTCCTACACATGAAAAGGGAAAAATACACTTGACCTTGCTCTATCTTATGGTTTTGGTCTTTGTATTATGTGATGGCCTCTGGCCTATGATATATACTGGAAATGGGTTACTTTACAGTCGCTCCTCCGTGTCTCTCTGCCTACACAGCTTTGTGGTGTGGCTCAATACAGATGGAAATATTTAAAAGAGATTGGGAGCACCTGGGGTGGCCTGCTGCTGCCCGCAAGACCTGCCCGTCCCCTCTCCTTTGGTTTAGCACACCTTACTCACACATTTCAGTCTCTGCTCTTGTTGTAAATAGTAATGCTTTAATAAATTTGGCACCAAAGGCCCGCTTGTCTCTTCTGTTGCTCTTTGAGCCGGTTATGACAGGAATGGGGGCTCATCTGCATCAGTTCGTCTAAGTAGGTTGTTGCATTTTCCATTGTGTGTCTACTTTCACACCTGAATACAGTTGTAAAATTATCTCCTCAGTATGCAGCAAAGTTTATCTACAGTCCTGCTAATGACCTGATTATTTGACTCAGGTGTGGTAAAACAGAGAATTAAGGAAGTCTGTTCAAGAGGTTCCCTGAGGGGGTTGAGAGCACATTTCCATTAGAGATATTGTGTCACTGAGTCCAAATCCTATCCTGGTGAATGTGGCACTGAACGGCCAGTGCTGGTTGTAAAGTCTGTAATCTCGGTGAGGTCTAACGCTTTGTAATCTGTATGCAGAAAGCTGGTGTCCTTCCGGTTTGCGCATAATTAACCCACTGCAAAGTGCTTGACGACTAGACTGAGTTAGATAGTTTGGGTTAGGCAGGTGTAGAGGGGATGATCCAGGAAGTGTTGTTTGCTCTGTGTCTTTGTTCAGTGTGCGGTTTATTTTGGTCACAATGAAAAAATTCCTACTGTGGCTTCATTGTGTTCTTTTACAAAGCACCAGTTGGTAGATATTGCTAACTACTATGATATTGATTTTAAGGCTAATTTATTGAGGGACGAGATGTGGGCATTTATAATGTTATCATTATATGAGCGTGGGGTGGTGCCAAAGGAGACGGGCACAGCAACGGCAGAGGTCTGCCCATGGAGTTCGTGTTACCTCTTCACTGGCAGGTGAAATGATTGTATTGTGTGGCATGCAGAGGATTACCGGTTTGAAAGTTCTCTTAACAGTTATGCAGACTACACGTTTTCCTGCAGCGTTTCCTCTTTGGTCCATTACTAATAATGCAGCAGTAAAGGCTCTTTCACAGTTTGTGTCAATTTTTGGAGTTCTCAAGGTCATGCAGAGTGATAGGGGGTCTAATTTCACATCACATTTCTTTGCTCAAGTTCTTACAGTTCCTGGGAACATAATAAATCCAGTCCCTACCATACTGAGTCACAAAGCATTCTTGAGCATTTCCATTAGTCTTTGTTGTGTGCATTTTGTGTAAATTTGGACAAAGACTGGGAGGAAGTGCTTCCGTGGCTGACGCTAGCTGCTCAGGAGGCTGTTCAGGGCTGCACAGGGTTTAGCCCAAATTATCTAGTCTTTGGGCCGTTGGTCTTGTTAGAAAGTAACCTTTTTTTCTTGAAAGTCAATCTAAAATGATTGACTATGTGAATGGTTTTCGGTACAGATTGTACATTGCAGGTTGTTCAGCCTGAGAGAGGCTGCAGGCAGCTCAGGGCATGATGAAGTAACAGTATGATAAGAGTGCAGAACACAGTGTTTAGTTAAGGATATCTGGTTCTTGCACTTAAATCTCTTGCATGTTCTCCCTTTCAGGCAAGATATTCGGGGCCCTTTTACCGTGAAAGAGCAGGTGTCTGACCTGAACTATTTGTTAATTACACCAGGACTGAGAAAGTCCACAGAGCTCTGTCATTTCAATCTACTGAAGCCTTATCAGCAGTCAATTGGTTTATTGCTTTAGGTAGACTTGGGAATCACGTTGGTTCAAATTTTGCTGTGTTTTCTTAAACTTTGTGTAACAGGCTTCTAAAAAAGTCTCTACTATTAAGGTCTCTAACAACTTCTGCTTAATACCTCTACTAACTCAGCTTATTCTCTGTCTCTTAAAATGTATCTCTCAGTGATCTGTATGATGTTGTGCATAAGTTCAGTCCAATTATTCACCCTCCATCAGAATTGCTCAAAGATGTTTTTGGTTTGATTGGGCCTAATTTATTAGCACTAATCAATTTCTTCTTGTTCTCAAGCAGTGTTCCAAATTTTTTAACCCCTTAACTTCCACTGCTGGGTCCCGGAACATTTTGATGTCACATTTTGTTCCGCATCGACCACTAAGTTTATCAGCTTATTTGTAAACAAATCACTCATAAAATTAAAATAATCCACTTTTGGTCCTAACTTGGATCAGTTGTGCTGAATTGACCTTTTGCAAACAAATAGAGTCACAATTTCACAATACTTAGGACTAGAGATCTGAAATTTTTACAGTTTTTGTTCACAACATGAACAAAAAGTGTATAACTTACGGAGTTTGTTGACATATCTCCAGAAACTAGAATGCGGGACATTACAAACATGTCAGATATAAAATATAATTTTACTGGCCTATGGCATTTGGATATGCAATTTCTTTGCGCACAAACTATAAAAAGGTGGAAGTTAAGGGGTTAAATATGCTGCTATACAGCCATTGTATAACAAGTCAAACCTGAACACTGAAGTCTTGAAACAAACATACGTTTCTTTTTTCTTTACTTTTACAAAAAGGAGATGCAAAGAGTCTTTCCACTATAATAATTTGGATAGAACACTTACCTGAAGGTGTAAATGTAAAGAAGAAGGATGTAAGGTTAAGACACGCTTTCAGATATAACCATTTATTGCTGGAAATGCAGACCCTAATTCCCTAATACACTGCACTACAATGTAATTTATAAGTCTTATTTAAAGCATCACTTTTACTTTAATGGTTCAAGTACATTTTTAAAAGCCTACACTTGTTATTTTACATGAACAGCATTTTTCTTGCCAGGCTTTGATTTGCAGTAGTACTGAGTGCTTGTCTTTGGACCTTTACTCAGGTTAAGGGTCGGAATAAAAACATTAGACATTATATTGTAACACAGAACCTTCTCAACAGAGAATTTAAACAATGATAATACAACCTGGAACAATATTTTTGTTTTATCACTAAATAAATATCAGGGAGTAAAAAAATAAGACTGAGAAATTGAAAATTAATTTGATTTCATTATATTTCAAAATGTTATTGAACAGCAACATTTTTATATTTTTTATAAAAAGAGCGTGGAAAAGCATAAACCTTCCCCATTCCCATCTAATTTCTTACCTTTGACTTCTTATTCATCAAAGGAATATTATATAATTTCAGACCCAATTTGTAATCATCCATCCATCCATCCATCCATTTTCTTTACACCCTTGTCCCTAATGGGGTCGGGAGTGTTGCTGGTGCCTATCTC
>JAUZNJ010029232.1:0-15555 GCA_034780135.1 Jordanella pulchra | reverse complement strand
ATTTATTTGTGGGAGCATTGCTGCTTGCAATTTAGTACTGAAACACTGTTGGTGATAGTGTTATACGGCCAAACACTTGTTTTAGTGTTTCCTTTATTAACCCATTTAAATTGAGACCTTTTTTCAGTTTGGCAATCCCCTTTCTAGCATCGTTTAAGGGAACTGAAATTAGTTCATACAGCCACTGGCTTTTATCAGTCACAAGGTTCACACTTGACCAAAAAATTATGACAAGGCCACATCAATAGAAACCATTTTACACTTCATCCCCCCTTCAATAAAATAAATACTCACACAAACAGAACTCAATTTAAAAAGTAAAGACCTTAATATTGAAGTCCAACCTTGAATCGGTTTGCACATGTGTTCAGAGAGGAGTTTTATTATCACCTGGTTCTCATGACAAGGACCCTGGCAGTACTCCGTCAGACTCTCCACAGTCTGGTTGATGAGTCCTACATTCTTCTCATTGATGTAGAGTCCCAGAAGCCCTAGTCCTCCTGTGGTGCTGCCACAGATGCAGTCCAGGAACTGAAGAGTCTCACACACCAGATTGTAGTTGTTCTTGTTGTTCTGATTACGTAAAAAGTTCTGAAGAGTGACAAGATGACAATACCAACCAAAAAAATAACAGGTTAATTTAATTTAAACACTGCTTGCTGTAGTTACCTTACATGGGCTCTATGCATTTAAGACGATTCATTCTACAGAGAATTTCAAAAGCACTCATTCCTCTTTAGCTTTCCTTCACATTTTGTCACATAGCAGAAAACATTAGTTAATCTAATTAGATTTTCCTTTTGGTTTGAACACAAAGAAGTTCATAATAAGGGAGAAGCTTCTTTAACTTTTCATAAAGTAAGTGGTCTATGAGTATGTCTCAAGTTAATGATTCTCAATAATATCTTGAGCTGGACTTGACTCAAACATTTTAACACATTAACGTGTCTCGCTCTGGAGCAACTTTTTTACACTCACAATCAACCTTGCAATCTCATTGAGTGCGATATTCCAGTAAAAAAAAAAAACAAAGTGGGATACCATAATTTTTTGCATATGACCAATTATTTGATAAACTGGATGAACTATAACTGCTCTTAATGACCTCCTTGATGATATCACTGGAGTTTTAAGCAGCAGTGATGCATATTTAGAATGGTATTTTTTATACCCTGAAGCCCCAATTAAATCTGGACTCTTTTGTCTCAGCTCTGGCTTCTGTAAAGGTCATCCGATCCAATTGTCAATTTTTTTCCAACCTCTGACATTGTTTTTTCTTCACGTCTGCCTTGTATTTTATTTCATCCATCTTCCCATTAGCAACTGACTACCTGACTTTGCTGTCGAAAAGCATCCACAAATCATGATGCTGCCACTTGTGAACTATAACCTCTAAGGCCTAAATAAAAACGTACATTTATACAAAGATCTTATTACACACACTTTGATTTTATCTACTGATAAGATGACTTTTTGAATGAAATCAATGGAAATAGATTGTACAGTGTGTGCAGAATTATTAAGCATATTGTATTTGAGAGGATTTTTTAAATATTAAACAACAACAATGTTCTCAATCAACCCAAAAGACTCGTAAAAATAAAGCTTAATATTTTTGCAAGTTGGAATGGGGTTTTCTTAGATTTGGCTTCTTATGAGGATATCTGTTGGTGCAGATAACTATTACTGTGTAGAATTATTAGGTAACTTAATAAAAAACAAATGTACACCCATATTACTTGTTTATTTTCACCAGATAAACCAATATAACACCAAACAAAATTAAAAGTAAATATTTCTGACAAAAACAAAACCAAAAACAACTCAGTGACCAGTATAGCCACCTTTCTTTACAGTGACAATCAAAATCCGTCCAGCTGCTTGACCTGTGACCCAGTAGATTTTATGAGGGACCACAGGTATGAGGTTCAGATCAGGTGAACAAGGGGCCATGTGGTTATTTTTTTCTTCTTTTAGACCTTTACTGGTCAGCCACTCTGTTGAGTATTTGGATGGAGCTTTGTCCTGAATGAAAATCATGTTTTTCTTGAACAATTCCGACTTCTTCCTGTACCACTGCTTGAAGGTGTCCTCCAGAAACTGGCAATATGTCTGGGAGTTGAGCTTCACTCCATCCTCAACCTGAAAAGGTCCCACAAGTTTATCTTTGAGGATACCAGCCCATACAAGTACCCCACCTCCACCTTGCTGGTGTCTGAGTCAGGGTGGAGCTCTCTGCCCTTTACTGATCCAGCCTGGGGTCCATCTATCCATCTGGCTCATCAAGAGTCACCATGTCTTCATTAGTCCAAAAAACCTTAGAAAAATCTGTCTTAAGATATTTCTTGACCCAGTCTTGATGTTTCATCCTATGTTTGTTGTCCAACCGTGTTCCTTTTTCAACCTTTCTTACCTTGGCCATGTCCCTGAGTATCGCACACCTTTAGCTTTTTGATCCTCCAGTAACGCTGCAGCTCTGAAATATGACAAAACGGGTGGCAAACAGCATCTTGGCAGCTTCATGCTTGACTTTCATTGCAGTTATTTTGCACCTTTTTCCCCAACAGACTTCTTGCGACTCTGTTGGCTATTTCCATAAATTGCTTAATTGTTCGATGATCAGACTTAAAAAGTTTAGAAATGTCAAGACCCTTCTGCAAGACATCTCACAATGCTTGACTCTTCAGAGTCCGTCAAATCTCTCCTGACTCATTTTGTCAAAGGAAAGGAAGTTGCCAAATAATAAGGCACCCCTTATGTAGGGTGTTGATGTCATTAGACCACACTCATTACTGAGTTGCATATCACCTGATTTACTTAATTGGTGGTTGCCTTTCAAGCCTATGATGCTTGGAGTAGAATAACATGTATGAAAATGATGATGTGACCAAAATACTAATTTTCCAAATAATTCTTCACACACTGTATGTAGAGTTGAATACAACTGTAAGCCTCACCTCCTGAACTTGAGCCATTTATCCCTTTTCTTACTACTTTTCTTACTACTTTAAATAGGATTCAGTGGGTAAAACGGGGTCATCCAGACAGACATTTGTAAAATTTCCATCCCAGTTTAGAGAATAAACAGTCTCTTAATGAAGGAAGTGTTCTGTCTGGGCTGCTGAAGCTTACAAATACACACAATCATAGTGAAACCAGACCAAGACATTAAAGATATGGAAACAGCAGGTTCAGGAAGTTCTGCAACTAGTGCCTATTTTCAACATGGTTTCATTTCTGTATAACCGAATGCGATGATTGAAATTCAGAATGAAGGTTAGGAAGCCTATTGTCGACTGGTGACGGGCAGGGTGATTTACGTAAAACAACATTCCGACAGTCAGAGCAATAATGGCGGCTAACCTGCAGATCTCTGTTGTGGTTCTCACAGAGCAGCTGCATTAGGCGTAGGATGGGCTGCATGATGGTGATGATGACACTCATCTCGCCTTCGTCTTGGCCCTTATCTGCAGTCGGAACAGGGGTACCGTCGGTGGCAGCCTGGTGCTCCTCGGCCTCTGCCTCACGACGGTAGGTTGTAAAGGCTTTCTTGGTGACAGCAGAGGCCTCCACCAACTGCTCCTTCACTTCCTCAGTCACCATTGCAACCACTGGGACATCTTTCACTAACCAAAATCATAGAAAAGTGAGTCAAATAGAGAAAATCACTGAAATTAGATTCTTCATTTGACAAGTTGTACAGTATTTATAAAAAAAATAACTGTCTGTCTCATCTGTCTCATTAACATCGTTGTTAATTTTGTAGTATAACATTTAACACACCTAATAGATCAGAGTATTTAAAGAGCAGGACGTCAGATCAAATAAGTGCCACATACACAACTGGAAACAGAGGTGTTTTTTTTCCGCATCAGGGATTCACACTTGGTTTGAGTTTAAGAGCCTGTGTTTCTTTTTAAAGCCTGTTGATCTCATGTTTTGGTACCTTAAATTACTGACCCTCCCTCACCTTTCTTCCGCATCGGCATATCTTTGTCTGGTGGTTCCTCATCCTTCTTTTTGCTGCCCAGGTCGCTGGTGTTGACCGTCACAGTGGCTTTAATCTCCTGCTGGGCCAGCTTCATGCGCTCATAAAACACCTTGAAGAATTTTTCTGACTTGTTGTCTCCGGTAAGACGATTATAAAATGACCTCTGGGAAAGAAAAAAACAAAATAACTAAAATTTTGGCCAGTTTTGCTCTTTTCCTAAATAAGAGCAAAAGGAGGATTTAACATTAGACAACTTCTCTTTATTTGCAGAAAAAATATATAAGAGGTTTTATGGCAAAAGGATGGCATATTACAGGACCCTCATGGTTGCTGTCTAGATGAAATCCATCATCCACTGTTGCCATCTTAGCAACTTTGGTGTTATATTTTTAGATCTTGGTAATGACTTTTTTCAAAATAGCAACTTTTCCCTGAGTTGTTACAGACTTTGGCAACAATTTGAAAGCACTCTGAGTTTACCATGTTCATCAAGCAGTAAGTGGGTCCCTTCCTCCTCCAAAGCGCTGACAAATAGTCACTCAGCTGCAGGCAGTGGCTGCAGTCAGAAGAGCGACTCTCCTCTGTTTCCCCATTTAAAATAAATCTCATATGTGCAAAGCTTCCACTGATCCCCCCTACAGCATGATGCAAATATAATATTTAACATAAAGTTCTTATTTCTTTGAAACTCTTGCACTAAACTAGTTCCCAACATATCAAGATTGATTTATGTCGTTTTAGTTTAGGTAGAACATTATTGAGTTCTTGAAATTATTTTTTTAGAGTTAATCTTTAGAGTGGTTTTTAATCCCTTTGTGTCTGTTTTTGTTGATATTCCTCTCTCCTATGGCAGGATTAAAGCATCAGCAATTTGATACTTTAGATTAGGACATAGAGCAATTTTTGGGAAAACCATTGGTAAATTTCTTTTGCTGAAGAACTGGCAATAGTGCCGTCTTTATACAAGCTAATGCATCTAATACTGGTTAGCTATTACAGAGCAACTTGATATGAGGCATTTGTTTTAAACTTAACAACAGTTGCCATGACTAGATGTTGGGGTAGAAAACAATACTTTGCTAAACAAATATGTGATGTTATACCACTTATAATTAGCAATGTGTCTAGCCCTCAGTAAAAAATTATTTAAAAGCACTATGTAAATACTACTTCTGGATAATTGTTAGCAGCTAACAATGCTAATGTTAGCATTAGGCTTTTTTTTATGCATAATCGGCTCTATATGAAAAGGGCTGTTTCCCCATTTTCTTATTTCAGAAATCTGAAAAGTTATTATTCAAATAAAATCTTCAATAATTTTCAGCTAAATTTTTATTAATCATTCTACAATGAATATAGATTCTCTGAAACACTGAGATTTATTAAAATGTATTCATGCACACAAAAATAGTATTTCAGCGTTTTTTTAGCATAAAGGATACCTTAGAACTAGATAAACCCAGAAAATATGTATGAATGACTTAAGCTTGGACTGAATTATTTCACACCTTTAAATATTAGTTCTTAGCCTGTAATTGCTGAGAACTTTATTTGCTATAAGAAAATGAATTTTTTTATTTTTTGTCTTTCAAAAGAGCAAAGGAGAAAGGGAGGCTCTTAAAATAAATAATAATTATACAAAAAGTAGTAGGCAAATTCAGGATTGCAGGTAGTGGATTAATGGATTCAATTATGTAACATGCCAGGAAAGTCAGGAACTTTTCTGATAATTGTTAAAGAATCTTATGAACACACAATTTTTCTAAATTAAAAACTTAAGTAAGGTTTTCACTGAAAATTTTTTACAATATGTTTTTATATTTCTACATAAAACCTTTTAAGCAATTATCGTAAATGTGTTGTAATGCTTATGCTTTATTAAGAAAAAAAAAAAACAAAAAAAAAAACAAACACATATATTCCCTCCCACATGTAATTTGCTGAGAATAGAGAGTAGATGGCAATTCCTCGGATAGCTAGCCCAAAAAACAACACCACAGATAATAAAACCGGCCCAGCAGAGGCTACACTTGCTGCAGAAACTGAAACAACCCTCACTTTCTACAAGCATCTCACAACATCCCACAGAAATGTGGTTTAGAGTTTGCAGATGCATTTACTACCTCAGTGTGGTCATCAAAACGCACAATGCCAGATAAGAAGGACCTGCAGAGGATAGTGACGGGAATTGAATGGACTTTCAGGGATCTGTTTAAGTCACCGAAGGAGCAGGGCCCCAGAAAATCAATAGACACTTCTCATACTGCCTTCATACACATTTACAAAAGCAGAGCTGCTATATTGCAACATAACTTCCTACCATGAGCTGAATTGCTGTCAGGATTCTTTAGAACAAATGGCTGCAAATTTCCAACACTAGTTATCAAGTTGATGTTTTTATCCTTTGTTTGTTATCCAATTGATAACCAATGAGAAAACAGTGTTTTTGTGTAAGTAGTTGCTTCAAAATTAACTGGCAATAAGCTATGTTAATTAGTCGATATACATTACCCTAGTTTACTATAACAAGCAATCTAACTGAACTCTAATCTAACAATCTTATCTATTATCTATATTATTACAGTCATTATTATTACCGTCAGCATCACCACCATTACTACAATCACCATCAATAATACGTAGTCAAAAATAATCCAATATGTTTATTTATTCACTGAAACAGTATTTGGGTCTTTAAAGCAAACTCATTTAGTTAGAATAAGTAAGAATCAGAACATGAGTTCATATGAGGCTGGTTCGTCAAATAAACATTACAATTCAAAAAAAATGGACAATAAATTAAAAATTCAGTTTTTATAAGTCTACTTATAAGCCTACTTTTCTACATAAAATGTATTAATGTCCTAACATAACATTTAGTATTAAATATTGTGTTTTAATTAGTTGAAACTGGAAAACCATCCTACACAACAGAAATAAAAGGCTTGAAACACAGATCTGGGTACATAATGTGCGTCTCACTTTACCTATTCAATAACTAAATAAATGAACTTTTCAGTAATATTCTAACTTCTTGAGTATGACCTAGTTTGATTTTTTCTTCAAATGTCCCCTGTTGTTCTCTTATGGTTTCAGTTCCAAGGTTCTAAGTCAGTAGTTTGGTTTGACACAGTTACATAAGAGTCATTTCACAGGAAAACAAGCTCCTCTGTGCTCACCTGACATTACCTTCTATCTCTGACCTTGACCAGTGACATATTTGTGGCATGCTGGTGACAATGCTGGGTGTCAGTTTCTACAAACACTCCATCGACAGCAAAACCCAAGACAAGAGGCTGGATTAGTTTGCAACAGATTACAAAAGCATTCAAACAAAAAAAGGCTTCAGTTGTAAAACCAGTCCCACAACTCATCCGCGTGTTGCTCAGGCACATACCTCAAAGCTTCATGCATTAAACAGGAAAAGTAACAACTTCACACAAAAAAAATGAATTTGTGTGACAATAAGGGACCTTAATAAAGTTTTTTGCAGAGGTAATTGTTTTGGTAAGTGGGAAGGTTCACCAAAGAAAGTGCAGGAAAGCAAATGATATACGCATAATTTAAGTACAAAGAGGGCAATCTTGTGCAACAGCCCTGTAAGCAGGAGCTGCTTTTTTCCCCTGCAATCCCCTCATCTGTTCAACACCATTTTCCTTGGAACAATGCCCCCCCTCCTTACATAAGACCTGTAATCAGCTGAGTGGTTACAATGAGGGCACACAGCGCCTCGGCACTAAACACTGTTACATCAGCCCACAGAGGATGAGCTGCCAGGCGTGGGGAGAGAGGAAAACCCTGTCCTACTTTCATTGCCAGAATGGCACGAAGGGAACGTGTGGTGTGAGAGGAAAGGAGTCCGAAAGTAGGAAGGGAGGTAGGGTTGGTTGATGTAAGCAGGACTTATCAAGTACAGAGATTTTTTAGTAGTTTAGAAAGCAAGTTATATAAGAGCCTTTCCAGGCTCAGCCTAACTCAATTACTTGTCTAACAGTGGAAAAAAAATCCAAACAATGAAACACAGACCTGCTGTGCTTTGCACTGGAGTATCATATTTGTGCAGAAATTATTTGATATCAGTAAATAGGACAAGCTATTGAATGTGGACATGCAGAATTACCTGACAAGGGTAATTTTTTCTCTCTTCTCTTTTTATGCAGCAATTTCCTCTTGCTTGTTTTTCAAGCAGCTAGCACGACAGGGTGATATACTGATAACGATACGATAAACAAACAGCCTTTTTCAAGGAGAAAAACTCCTCCAAACAAAACAACAGCTCTGAGATTCTACGTATTAAAAACAG
This sequence comes from Jordanella pulchra, assembly GCA_034780135.1. Lineage (NCBI taxonomy): Eukaryota > Metazoa > Chordata > Actinopteri > Cyprinodontiformes > Cyprinodontidae > Jordanella > Jordanella pulchra. Next base: position 7,261 of record JAUZNJ010029232.1, on the reverse strand, counting down.
AACTCATGACTTGTTCCATAAAACTCAATTTCTTCACATTCATTTTGCTAACACTGCTGCCCTGGGCAAAAGGAATAGCGTGAAAATGTTGCACTGGGTTCTGTTTTCTCCAATTCAGGGTGGATATCAAATTTAATTTGTTTTCAACCAAAGTATATCTGCTGATGACGATCACAGTTTTTTGTCAGTGGTAAGACTGACAAAAAACTTTTCTCAGGCATGTCTTGACTTATTAAGTTTCACTTCATGTATGCAATTACGAATTGTTTTGCATTTGTGTGAATTGAAATAAGAGATTATTAATAACTGCAGTGATTGACTGATTCAATGCAAGTCCAGTTTTTATATGCGTTTTTACATCCAATGGTTGGTTGTGTAGAGTTTACCAGAAGATGGATGGAGTTAAATACAAGGTAAAAAAACAACAAACCAAGAGATTGGACAATAAAATGAAAGTGCAACTTTAGTAACACAACAAACCTATTTTAATCTCTCAAACAGGTCAAAGGTCCAGATCCAAGGTCTACAACTCTCCAACACACTGCCAGTTGCTTTCTACTAATACACCACGTGTCAGAAAATGAACTAACTCAAAGAAAAAGGTCCAGCTTACAATGTGATTAACCTCTCCAGACAATGAGTTCAGCACATGCTTCTCCTTAGTGCTTGTTGAGTCATTCTTAAAATAAGCTGTCAGTCAGCCAATTAGCCTGAGCCCTCTCTACAGGGGAGATTGACCCTCTTTGTGCATCACTGCAGAGCCATTAAGGTCGCTGGGAGCCGTGTAGCTCCTGCTGTTGCCAGTCATGTAGGTTTAGACTGACATGCCGCTCTCTCCCATAATCTACAGGATCAACATGGAGGCACAGCAGGGCCTTTTCTCTGATGATTTACCACATCTACTTTTCACTCCACTTCCTGTCAGATGCCACTCTGGCTCCTGGCATCCACATGAGCCAGTTATGTAAGGCCTGTTTATGCCACCAGCTCTCTGGTTTTACTCGCCTCCCGCCTCTACAGCCTGACACCTTAGGTTGTGACAAAGCTATCTCTGTTCTTATTGGGTAGCAGCGCTTGGATACTTTACCACCACCCAGCTGGCATCCCCTGACATCTACTCCTTAAGGCTTCACAAGACAGCCGCCACATACCACGGATCATTTAAAGTGATGCGTCTTCTCAGAAATCCAGGCAGGCAAATGGCCAAGAAAAGTCTGGGTTTGTTCCAATGACAACCAACATCTAAGTGCTACAATCTCATATAAGAGACAGTTCAAAATGAAACTTCCATAAAGCACAACATTTGAAAAAGGAAAACCTTTGGATATGTCATGGTTAAAGGAGAGCTGGTATGTTGATGGTACTATTGCCTGGAAACCCTTGACACAAAATCTTTTTAAAGCTTTCCAAGAGGCAGCCGTGCAGCAAACTTGAACCAACAGAGGAGGGGGTGGGGAAACATGCTGAGAAGAAGCTGAGGGTGGCTGCATGCGACAACAATCCTCTCGAGTAACTCCAGTGACACCAGTTTGCCCCTATGACCATAAAGGATCTCATGCAACCAAAGAATGTGTTGAGAAGTTCTCCTTCCAACGAGGGAGAAAAGACGATACACTGCATAATTAACAACAGTCTCACACATTAAAAGCTTTTCTTAATTTTGTGTCATTTGCATTGTTTTGTGTTTTTAGGGATGTTTACATCACCTTTTTGAACTGACTTCACTTTTTAAATTTGATTAAAGTGTTTGGCAACCTTGAGTCCATAGTTCAGATTTCCTGTTTCTCTTTTGATATAGTCATAGAAAAATAATAGGCCAGCCTGTCTGTCTTCACTTTGTTGTTAATGTTAATGTCCAATAAAACTAATGGTTGGACAAATATAATGGCAAAAATAGCTCAAAAGAATTTGATTTAAGAGTCTATCTAAAGATATTTTTTATTTTTTTGTGATAGCCAAAATCCTCCAAGTACTAAAATCAATAGTTTTGTTATTGTACTGCCACAATAAGTCTTTAGGATTTGAGGTTTTCTTTTCTCTGTTTTTGTTACATGATACACACAGTAATTATTCCTGGATTGCATAACCATTGTTTTTTTATGACAAATGTGGTCTTATATGTTTTCCATGTCTCTATAACACATGTATGATGTGAAAAGGAAGCATATTTCTTTAAAAGAAAAGGGAAAGGGAACAGGCCATTCCAGTAAGGCAGACGCACATCGATCTTCACATGTCAGGAAAAGACAACAAGAGAACTCCTACTTGCTAAAACATATCCAGTAATATCTTTGCTGAATAAGTCATTTCTATGTTGTCTTCATCACGTTTTCCCCACATTTAAACTTAATGCGTACTTTATGTTTTTGTGTTTTAGTTTAACACTGGTCAATTTTCTGCAGCAAGTCCTAAAACATGGAATGTTGTTCAAAACAGCATAAAAAAAGACAAATAAGAGGAAGAATGAAAAAAAAAACCTTTTGTGCAAATATTGTATGCTGACATTTAAGAAATTTAAATGGTAATTGAAGAACAAGGTACAATTTTGGTTAAGCCGAGAAGAAAAAAAAGTGAAAAACAACAAAACCGGAAAATCTCTGATGAATAACAAATGTTTCAAGTATCAGTCTGCTTACTTTCTTAATGAGTGTTTTTTTTAACAGCCAATGGTGTCATTCGACACTAAAATCTGGGGTGATGCTTCTTAGATGGTTGATATTCTCATTTTGACTATTATATGTCAGATGTAGGTTAGATGTTGCCATTTAATTAATGCAATAAAAGTTGATCACACAAACGTTTTGCGGAGGTGAATTACTCTTATGGTGATTTTTTGCAACTTTCACAAATCACTTTGAAGCATGGCCTGAGATGTCTCCTTCCTGTCACAGTGTGATTTTTCTAAGCACTGCGGTGACATGTTTTGCTGAAATCAATCCGTTACCCCTCTGAAGTTACGACATAGCCGAATTGGCAAGCAGTGTAAAGTGGGAGGAGGATAACAAGCAGTACCGGTTTAGAACTAAATAGGCGGCTCAATCTCGCTGGTTCTGAGATTCTAGCACATTTGATCACAGGATGTGGCGGCTTGAGCGGTCGACCGGGGGGGCTCTTTGTGTTTAATCAAATTATTTCCTGTCTTCTTCAATTTCTCAACCTGTGAAAAGTGCTTTTGTTAACACTAGAGACTTCAATAGGACAGGAGCAGAGCAACTATCTGCAGGCCATCTTCAGACACCTGTGAAATAAATACTTCACTGCTTCCCTGTAATACATCTGGATGATGTGCTCGAAATCCAGTTAGTCGAGTCCCAGCGTGATCCATTAGAGTTACTTCTAACATGACTTTACCTTTACCTGCATAAACTCGCCTACTGTCACATTTCTCCCTTGTTTAGAATGTGGATTCAATTCTGGTTCATTTCAACCTGAACTCAAGCTCTTTGTTCAAGGTTGTTCAATCATTCTGTGTAATGCTGGCTTTTTCCCATAGCGTTTGTTGGCTCGCTTACAACCCCGAATTGCCCTGAAAGCACAAACAACCAGACAACTCGAGTAAATCTGGGTTTTTCAGTTACTTTTCTTTCAGGTAACAATGGCCTCTCTGTCCTCAAAGGGGGGCATGCAACCGATAGTTGTGCAAGACAGGAAAATGTGAGAGATCTGCTGATACATAATAAATTCACTCTGAATTGTTCAAATAATTTATATACAGGTCAATTTTATTAATATTAACATTCATTTCAGGAATAAATCTAAAAACAAATTTTACATTTCCCATTAATTACTTTGTTGCATTTTAACCTGAAAATGTTTTGATTAATCAAGAAAAGGTAGAAAATACAGAACCTTTCTGCAAAAGACCAAAAAGGAAGTCTTATTACAGCAAACGTTTGCTTTCTAAAAAAGATGCCATGTTGTACAGTTAAAATACTCTGTACTTGGTTGAAGTTCCTTTTACTACATAAGTTCCAATTATGAATATGAACAAAAAAAAAATACTGCATCGATGTGCCATGTAATGAGGATGAACAGCCGGTAGTTCTCAAATGTTAAAAAAGGCCATGCTACTTTAACAGCGGCCTGCAGCTAATCTGCATTGGTGGCTTTAGTGGGGCTTTTCCCATTATTCTCACCATGCAGTTAAGGTCAGAGCAGAGTTTGTTGGGAAATCCAGAACAGTGATTTTATGCTCACTCAAGCAGGAACCGGTGCTTCTGGCAATGTGGGCAGGTGGCAAGTCCAGCTGAGAAATGAATTCGATATATCTAAAAGTGTGTCGGCAGTAAGCAGCATGAAAAGTTTCAGAATTTACTTTTAATGGCTGCATTGACTTTGGGCTTCATAAGACAAAGTTGGCCAACGCCAGCAGAAAACATGGCTCCGGAAATGATCTCCATCAGTTTAGAAACTTCATACTGGACCAAAAGCTTCTTAGATTCTTGCAGTTATTTGTTTTTCTTCATACTCTGAGACCTTGAACTTAACGGTCTGAAAAGGACTGTGCCCTACAATTCTCTCAAGGTTATCCTTGCTGCTTGTGTACCTTTTCCTACCATACTCTCTTTCCATACAACTTTCCATTTCTTAACTAATGTGAAAACATTCATTGTGCTGCTTATGCTTCAAGTGGATAATTCTCAAGTCAGTGGTCATCCTAATGTTTGTGTAGACCATATTAGGCCCACATCCTCAAACATCTGGGTTGAAAATTCTCTTGTTGTATTCATTTTATTAGAAAAATGTCATTTTCAAAGAAAAAATAATGTTAATTTAATGGCTGTAATAATAAAAAAATGTGAAAAAAAACACTGTTGATAATTAATTTACATAAAATGTTCCTTTTAGGGTTGAACTATGAAATTAAGTGTTATACAAAAAAATAAATGACAGTTAAGTCATAAAGTTTGATGCAAATGAAGCCTGTAAGGAGAGCCATTTTTTCAAGTAGTACCACAGAACCAACTGGAACTCTAGTGGCTTGTGGGTTGATTCTTTGTTGCTTTCTGTTAAGGTTCTGGCTGGAATGTCAGGAGGCTCGAGGCTCTGGGCGTCACTCAGCCAGGCAGCACAGCAGCTTATATAACAGAAGTGATTCCAGGGCTTTTGTTTACACCTAAGAAGTCAGGTCTCGTCACGTAAAAGCAACATGCAAATTTGAGCATATTATGCAAGATAGCCAGCAACATAACACGCTGTAAAAACCACAAACCAGAACACCCTGATAGATGGTTTTATGAGCGGCACAGAAAGACGCAGATAAAATGTGCACAGATACACTGACGCATGCAACCATCCACCCAGCAAAGCTGAAATAATTTAATTTCAACAGTGGCTCTCTGTGCTAAACCTCCCTCTGTGAGACTCCCAAAGAGTAAGGGTTGCCCTGGTTACCTCTGAAGAGCTGCAGGGAAGTAATGATGTGTTTTTCTGCCAAGCTTGGACCTTTCCCAAAAGACCCGTGTTCATGCTCCTTTGTGGTTCACTTCCCTTTATTTCCCTCCACAAAATCAACTGCAGATAAGCTCCAACATGTTAGGGTGCCATCTGCAACTGGCTATAAACGGCCCACAATAACATCTAGACCTGAAAGGTGTGTGCAGCAACATACCTTGGTTCAGATTCTACACATAGCTCACTAACCGGAATGTTGAAGTGGACACATTTAATTGAAAGCTAAATGCACAACTACATAACCCTGCTTCAACTCCACACCCAAAATGAGCCTCCAGGTGATGTTAGCTTAAACTCTGTAACCTTTGCTTACCTGGATGACCGTGTTTCCCCCCTCCAGCAGTGCAATGGCCAACAAGATGCTCTCCTGAAAGATGCGATCACTGGTTGCATTCATAATGAGGTCAATCACCAGGTCAGAGGCTCCTTCTTTATCAAGGTGGCACTGCACCTCCGCCAGACTCAGCTCCCCTCGACCTCCAATCCCAGAGCTCACCACTATGGTCAGACAAGGGAAAGTAATTACTATCCTCAAAGAAACATGGAGGGACAAAAAAATTGTAGCAAATCAATTATTTACATAAACTTTAAACCTTCTGTAATTTAATAAAATAAAGGTTTTAATTAAGTGTTTTAATCCTCTTAAAGATTTCTCACATCTTCTTATGTTAAAACCAAACACGTCAACATATTCTACTGGGGTTTTATGCACCAGAGAGAAGTGAAGAGCACATAACAGTAAAAAAAACAAACAAAAAAAAGAAAGGAATATGAAACAAACTTTTGTTTACTCATAATCTGAAAAGTGAGGCATGATTTTTATTTATCAGTCATGAGCCAATAAGTTGAAGTTCTTACTTTATGCTGCAATTACAGCTGGTATCTTATTTAGGTTAGATTTGTGCAAAAAGAGATTTAAAGAGGATAGCATTTTTCAAGTTTATGAACGTTTTCTGCAGTTTAAAAACACATTCTTCAAGAATGTTCTTGCATCTGATTAAGACGGTAACTTTCCCCATCCTTACTGATGAAAAACATCTCCACAGCATGATGCTGCCATCACACTGGGAGTGATGCACAAAGTAAAAGAGGGGGTGACAACAAATAAAATGCCACACTTCCAGATTTGAATTCAAAACATCTTTTAACTACCAACACAATAAGTCAGTCAGACACCAACACAAATTCAACTACGTTTGCCTTTAATCCATAGAGGTATTATAATTCCTGCTGCCATCCAACACATGGAGTAAGGGCAGAACTGATGACATAATAGCACCCATCAGAGCCATCTCTGGCTAGGCAAGCAGCTGAATCAACAACATGTCCCGTTCTACACGGCGCTTGGAACGCTGGTCTCCTGGCAACGACACGGCCAAGTTGGGCCAAGGAGAGAGCAGGAATGCTCGGCGGCACAACAGCCGGGAGTAGGCTTGAGGGGGCGCAAGGTCACTGGCATGAATCTGATTTATTTAGAGGCACTAAATGAGGCCTCTTTGTGTTGAAAAAATATGGAGTAGGCAGCATCCCTTATAAAATATAATTTGTTTTTTCTTTAGGTTAGAGAATATTCTAAATGGATGATGGAATGTCTGTTTCCATTCCATTGCATTCAGTTTCATTTTCTATGGGCGTCTATTTTGTGCTCATGAAGAAAATGCATGATCTTCATCAGAAGACTCGACCCACAGTCTGTTCACTGCTACCCACTGAAAAGTGTCAGTGTAATCTGTTGGTTGTGTAATATGTGCAACAAACAGTCATTTCCAAAATGAAAGACATTTCAAATAATCCAAAAAACGAAAAA
>JAUZNJ010029231.1:0-15555 GCA_034780135.1 Jordanella pulchra | reverse complement strand
CCTTCCTTCCTTCCTTCCTTCCTTCCTTCCTTCCTTCCTTCCTTCCTTCCTTCCTTCCTTCCTTCCTTCCTTCCTGACTGACTGACTGACTGACTGACTGAATATTTAGAAGTGAATGTTAAAAATATTCATGTTAAACATGCATAAATCAGGTAAATAAACACTAGAAACTCCACAGTGGTTGCATATAAATGTTGTTCACCTCTGTTTTGTCGAAAGGTAATGTTAGAATATGTATATTCTAAATTTGTCATTTTTGTTTTCACTCCATCCAGAAACATTAGAAAATTGTCAACGTTTTTGTTGCTGAATGTTTTAGTTAACCAAACTATCCATTGCTGAATATACAGAATGGTCCACACTTATTAGCCCCCTTAGTGAGATGGAAAAAAAATGTATAAACAAACATTTGACTTAGGAACTCCAGCAAATCACTGAGCTGCAGATCTCTAGCATTGAGCTGTTATTGTTTTTTTAAGCTTCCACATTATCCTCTTCACTGTCTGTGCTACCAAGGTAAATATGACTCTGTTCTTGTTTTTCACATATATTGTTTTAAATGTTGTTCTAAATAAAATACTAATTTCTTAAGGAAGGGATATATTTTCTTTTAAAAAGACCCCAACTTATTGAAATCAGACTCAGATTAATTTTTCCTGTTTATCAAAAATAATCAGACTTCCATTATAACATGTGCTTCACGTTTTTTTTTTTTTTTTTTTTTTTTTTGATTTTGGCTTCCTAATTCCTTCAATTTCTGTTAAATCAAAAACCTCAACCTTTAGCAAACCACTAGCAGCACATTATTGGAACGTTACTGAAAATTAGAATCTTTATTAGAATTAGAATTAGAATCAGCTGTTGCTATCACAAGAAAAAGCCCAAATTGTCCTTCTCTAATTATAAGAACAGAAAATCACTATGCAGCAGCTACATGTCAAAATGTTGTCATGCATTTAGAATATACTGACAAAGGTGTTTTAAAGGCAGAAGAAACAGCACATTACATCATCTGTAAAACAGGGAGCAGAGCATGATGGCCTGAGGCATAGACAGCTACCAGAGGTCCCAGGTCACGGATGTTTATTGATTAAATGACAAAAACCAGGAACAGCTGGTGGAAATCTGTCAGCTCATATTCAGCCATATGCTGTAAAGCTGATAGGAGGACACTTGATTGTACAGAGGAAAAAAACGAAGAGCTTTAAAAGCTAACTATACTAAACCCTAAATCCTAAAACCAAAGAAATGTCTACTTCTAAACAGGCTGAACTGAACAAGGTTAAAATATATTTCTCTATGTTGGTAAGACTAAAGACCAACATAGAACTAAACAGCAGCTGCAAAAAAGGCTTGTTGAAGAATCTAAAAAAGAGAAAAGCCATTCTTTGATAATTAATCCAAGAAGGACATCATGAAATCTCTTTAGATTTCATTAAGTCAGTGCCTGCAAAGAAATTCTTGTAAAGTATTTAAAATGTGTTTAATAAAGTATTTAAAAGGTGTTTATTAATATCAATGTTGATTAAAATTTAAACCCTGAAAATTCATATTTTGCAATTAAGAGTGAAAACTGTTGGATTAAAGCTGAAAGTCTTCTATCCATGCTTGTTATTTAGAAAAAAATTACAATTCAAGGTAATTGCCTTTCTAGCATGGAATCATACAGATTCTTTTTATAGAATTTCCTCCTCACAAACAGCAAATAACATCTTTCAATGCATGTTGCTCAGGATGAAAGAACTGCTGCAAAGTCAATGACCTAACGCAGTAAGATGCAACCCCTTTTATACAGATAAACCAAGATGTTTACACAAACTGTATGAAAAAAAATCCTTTTTTTTTTCTTATTGTTTGACCATAAATCAAAGATCTCACACGTGCTGCTTGTTTGTGCCATATCGTAGCAAAATACAAGAACAATCTGGCAAAATATCGTGCGCAAGATTAGTAGACCAACACTATTCTGGTTCCTTGAGCAAAATTTCCAGATGTCTCATGGTAGAACATTCATCTGTTCAAACAATATACACTATATATAAACAAGCATAAACAGCAGTGGAACATTTAGCCATAATATCTTTTAGCAAAGAGACAGATTCTGTGTTCTAGACATTAACTTATGTTATAAAATATACCAATCCATCTCTCTTACTTTATGTGGATCATGCATAAAGCTGATGAGAGAGAAAAATTATGCGCAGTAAAACAAGTTCTGTACCAGCAGGGGCTGAAAGTGTACTATTACATTTTTTGTAGTTTTCAAATAAACTCACAAAAAAAGACCTTAATTTTTGTTACTCGTGTCCCCTGATCTGATTAACCTAAAATTAAAGTGTTGGAATATTTTATAGAGGTCTTTGTAGCATTTGGAGGAAAGCGTAGAAAGCTTTCCAATGAACATCGAACTGTGAAGTACAGAGGTGGCAGTATAATGCAGGGGGAACATTTTTCTGCATGATGAAAGAACATTGTTTAGAAATATTGAAGAAACATTTCAAAACATCAGCCTGCCTTTCAAATAGACAGCGATCCAAACATTGTTTAGCTTATGGACATCAAAGTCAATTTCTTAAGGTGACCATTATAAAGCTTTGACCTTTGACCCCACTGGGACAGTTAAAGAGGTGTGTGGAAGCTGGTCTGCCAGCCTGACTTACATCAGCTCTGATAAAAGGAGGGCCAAAATGCCTAGCACTAATTTAAATAGTTGGTGGAAGAATACCCCAAATTACTGACAATTAGCAATTCTATCGCATTTTTAATAATTTATGTAAACTGAATTAAGAAAATGTAAAACATTCTGTGAAGACTAAATGTGTTTTAGTAATTCCAACTAATGAAAACATAAAAAAATAAAAGCACCTAGAAATTTCACATTTTAACAATAACATTTTAGCTATTTTTAACTTTTTGGCCTGTGACCCCAAAAATAATAATACAATAGAATCATTACCCCTAATAATACATATAATTAATGAGTTTACTATAATCATGTCAATATATGAAGTGAATATATCATAATTATTTTTGAATACATTTATTTTTAGTTATATTTATTTGATTAATTCAGACTTTGAAACTTAACTTTAATTTAATAATGGAACATTTCAACATTTTATTGTGCATTTAACAATTTAATAGTATATTTAGTATTGAAATCATGTATCAAACAAACAAATGAATAAAATCTACATCTACTTTTTTATACCATAAGTTGGAGTTCTTTGGTTAAACTTGATGAAAATCTAAGATGCTTATTTTTTTGTCATGTCTCTGTATAGAAAGTAGTTCTAATTTATTCTTCGCCTGAGCCTTTCAATAATCACATACCTTCAAAAGAACATTTTTTGGGTCATGAGCAGTAGCGTTGTTACAAGTAGCATCATTAATAGCCTAACTACAATTCCCAGTAACTTGGTTGTAACATCGTCATTTTCTATATCAAATAGCTTCTCATTAGTTTAGCTTCTTTCAGGACCAAGTACTGGAGCTCTGTCCCCAGAAGCTTCAAGCTACATTTTCCCATGCATTTATAGACCTTAAACATATCTCTCCTCCTCGTCTCCAGACACAGCAGGAGTATTACAGCCTTTTTAACATCGCGTTCCTATCATCCTGGTGTCATGATCCGTGGTTTTCTAGTGTTATTTTTCGGCTTCCTGCTGTCTCTGTGTTCTCTGTCGTCCTGTCCTCCCCTGATTACTCCCAGCTGTGTCTTGTTTCCCCGATTACCTCCCTGTGCATTTAAACCCTCCTGTGTCTCTTGTTGGTTGTTGGGTCCTAGTCTGAGAAAGTCTGAGATTGTCTGTGTTTGTTTGAGTTATTCTGTTGCCTCTCGTATGTCCAGCGCTACCGGTGTTTAACCCTGGATTCCGTTAAGCCGTGCTGCCTGGTCTGAGGATTTTTCAGTTGTTGTATTTTTGGACTATCCTTCATTAAAACCTTCATTTTGCACCGCATCCTAGCTCTTGCCTCTGCCTCACCACCTCCACCACAACCGCTTCCTGACACCTGGTTTCCGCCCTAGACTGTGTAATGCAGTCAGTGGTCATCAGGTGGAGACAATGGAGGGGGAGGAGGCAGAGGTTTATTACTTCTAGGAAATTATACTCAAATCTAAGGACTCACATGCTGCTACTTTCAGGTATTTGCTTAAGTAAACACAATCAGCTAAGCAAGTAATTTCACCTCAGCCAGCAAACATCAACCGGCAACATAGGTCTAGCCAAAAACATGTCCTTTTAAAACAAAATAATAACATCGCGTTAGTGAATGTGTTTGTGTTTGCATGCGCGCATGTGTACGCGCGTGTTATAGATGCACATGTGCATGAAAAAAAATTAATGCAGGAAAATTTAGAAGCAGAACAGTATTAGTTTGTACATGTCTTTTTCTTTACAAAACAAAACTGTGGTCAATTTAAATATATAATATTTGTGTAGATGGCAGTAGTACAAAATAGGGCTAATAAAGATTCTACTAACCGCAGACCCTAGCAATACTGCATAATCCAAGAATGAACAGGTCACTTTAGCCACTTTAGATTAATCAAAACAAAAAGAAATGAGATAGATCAAATGTTAAAACTAAATACTATTTTACAATGACTACTTTAACTAACTTACTGACAGTATCTGTATTAGTCTGAAACATACTAATATTCTTGTGGTTGTAAGATGCTTGATTAACCAAAGATCTTAGAAATAAATGTTCATTTATAGCTGAATAGTAAAGTTAGGTTTGATATTTGAACATAAGTATTGTTTTGTTTTGAGAGAGAATAGTTTGATGAAGAATTGAACTGATCTGGTTGATGTTTCTTTGACCACTAGATAACAATGACTTGGAATATAAAAAAAAAATGATTTAAAAAAAATGAAGCTTTGATGTAGTTAAGCTACTTTTGTTATTTTGTTGTAGCTTAGCTTGCTAAATTTCTCTGGTGGGTAGCTTTAGTGTAGCGAAGCTTCATTTAATGTAGAATAGCTTGTAGTTTAATTTACTACATTTCCTAAGTAGCTTGCCCAATACTGGTCCTAGTGCTGTTTTTGTTTCATCTTCTGATTAAGTAAATCCATCCTTCTACTTATTATTGCCAGCAGGGTTGAAACAACTATAAAATATGCGGATAATGAACCTTGCAGAGCCTTGTTTCTGAGTCGTCAATTGTTATCTCCCAAGTGGCTCCTGGTTCCAGACACACAGTGACACAGTCTGAGCCTGAATTACTACTGGCTTTAGATTTAGTGTAGGTGGACTGGGGCTTGAGATTGTACAACAGTTGTCAAATTCTTCTGTAATAAAAGTAATTTTTTCAATGTAAAGGTTATTGTCTGAGTTTAAGTCAAGTGTCGCTTTAGCTTTGTATAAATGTTCCTTCTTCCACAATCTGACCCTTTCTTTCACAAAAGCAAAACTTCTATTATCATAGAGCCTCCATTAGTCTCATTTTTTATTTCTTGAACTGCAGAGAATACTGTAATGCAGGGTATTAGCTCCAGCTTTTCTCCCATCGCTCTTTCTGGATGAAGGTCACTCCCTGTATCTGCAAAATGACTTTTCTTTCTCCTCTTTCATCCTGCTTTCCTCCCATCCTCCACACCAGGGCATGAGTCAGAGAATCTGACACCTCAGGAGGAGAGAGGAGAGCAGAAGAGATGGAGAGGAGAAAAAGAGGAAGCAAATGGAGAGGCAAAAATAAAGAGGGATGGAGACGGTTGGAGGGAGAGGAGACGAGCTGATCAATATCTTTTAGAAACAAGGAACAGCGGACGATCTGGTCTGGCTCTGCTTTCTTGACACGTAAGACACTGTATAAAACATGGCAATTCAATTTGCCAGTGAACAATTGGTGCTAGTACTTATTTTCCTCATCCTTATTCCAACTCTTTGTGTTTTATTTGGCTTAAAATGCTACTATTTCAAGCACTATTTACTCTGAAGTATGTAGAACTGGTGGTGTGGCACTTGTGATAAAACACTGCCATGCACGTTGGGCTGAAACTACATATTATATAAGCTCCAAAACAAACTGAGCTCAAACCCAAAAATAGTGCAGTCCCTGTTAAATATTTTAGGGCCTCGCCAGCTGAAGGGGGATAAAAAGCTTTTTTTTTGCCCCTTAGTTGCAACAGAAACACACACACATGCCTGCATACACAGATGCAGATGGCCAACTAAAAAGAAAAACCTCTCTTCAGCATACTGAGGAGCAAAGCGGATTACTGTCACCAAGGCGGTCTTTTAGTTTTCTTGCCTCATAAGACTTTCTTTAGAGTACTAGATTTATACGTAGCTCTATTTATTTTTGGATGATCAGTACCAGAGCCGGCCCAAAATAATACGGGGCTATTAGTAGAATTTGAACTGGGACCCAATCATCAATACCATCAATGCAAATTTTCTAAATCAACTTTATTATCATCGCTTTAAAATTTGTTCCCCTTGAATGTTTGTATGTTTACTGAATTTTTCTTTGAATTGTAGGGTTTTATATACATACCGCTGACAGACTTTTATGTGATAAATACAATTTAATCAACAGATAAGCCAGGTTGTCATGTGCTGCTTTGAAGAAACAAAATAATCAGATGTCACTTGCAATTTTAACACACTATGCGTAGCAACTTAAATCGCATAGCAATTACTGTAGTAACAAAGTCAAACCTCTCACCAAGCCATGTTCTCTGCTCTGATCACCTTTGGCATCCTGCTTCATATCAAATGTCAAACAGATGGTTTTGAAAGCTGATAAAATGAGTTATTATTTGGGTGATCCCATTGGTGGATGAGTTGAGCACTGAATTCTTATTTTCCTTTAATCAGATGATCTTTAAATGGTAAATAAATGAAAAAAAAACTTGATAGTAATATTCACAGAAGTTCACTTTCTTAATCCAAGAATGGGAGTAAGTAAATATGAAAACAGCGCGGTAGCAGCTTAAATGAAGCTATACCATACTAGCATTTTACTGATGCTCAAATTAGAATATATGACACTGATGGTTTTAAATGTTTGTTTGTTTATGTCATTTCTAGATTGGATATTTCCATATGTTGCACAGTCTTTCAACAGACTCTGTTAGTGTTTAATAGTAGATATAGGGGGAAAAAACCTTTCTTACATTGCAATCAGCATTTGTTGCTGCTCCTTTACAGAGGCAGAACATTTTATAGGGGTGACCAAGCAGAGGTCAATATTGGCTGAGGGGTGGCTAAAAAACAGATAGGCACCACAACCTGTCAGGGACAATCTACAGGAAACAAACGAAAATATGAACGAGCAAAACACATGTATTTTACAAATCAAGCAAGGAAGGTGAGCTAGATTTGCCTTTGTTTACACAACCAGTGTCTGTTAAATGAAATGTGTAGAGAACGATCTTTCAGCTTCAAGATTCAGGACGATCATCTTATCTATTGGTTGTTCCACATGAAAGGAAAGGCAACTATATTTGTAGAGCACAATTCAGTACAAGCACTATCTAAAGTGCTTTAAATGAAGGAAAATAAAACCAGAAAAAAAAGCAAATGAAGATAAAAGCATGATAAACGCAGATAAAACAGTAGTGATTTTGTATTTGTCATCTTTAATGTTAGAATACTGAAGTGAAAAAAATGATTACAGTATTTTTGTCATTTTATGGTTAATATACAAATAATTAAAATGTCAAATTATTGGGGAAATTAAATTGAGAGAATTACTCCTGCCAACCGCTGATTTAGAGGGGAACTGCGATGACTTACATTCACATGGCACACCATATCACATGGTAAGAGTGGCCACCCCAGACCCCCCATCTAGCTCTGCCCCTACTCCTTTAGAGTTCCAGATTTCTTATAGTACATGTATTATGATGAATTAATATGTGTGGAGTTTCTATATTATATATTTTTTGGGGTTTGTAGGAGTTTTTATTGCTGACAGTCGGTGGCCTTAATCTAAAATATCTTATCCGTGAGTGATAGAGCCAGTGCCATTACTGATATTAGAGTGATTTGCTCAATTTATAATGACAATAACTATAATATTTTGGATGGAATATTAAAAGTAGGCTTGTTTTTCATAAATATGGCTAACAAAAAGATGAAATAGTGAGGACCTCAATACCATACACAGGGCAGTGTTTGCTTATGACTAATGAAAACAGCTCTTTCGAGACAACGTCTGAACTAAATAAATCACACTCATGAGACTCTTTGAGAGACAAAACAGCAGAGTCACGCGGCCTGCTTGGTCAATCCGTAGAGTTCAACACAGTGGTATCTTTTCATAGCTGGGACCGCCTGAAGCTCTGACAGCAACAGAGGCTGTGTTCAGACGATAGTCACATTATGCCAAGGAAGAAAGAATCTCTTGTTTTTTATGTGTATTCAAGTCATAGTTACAAATCAACAAGTATTCACAGTAAAACTTAAGGACAGAGTAAGTGAACCTGTTTCCAAAAACCTGCAGATGGTTTAATTGCCTGAACTCCTGGGAGAGAGTTTGTTGAAATCCTGCAGAGTAAAATTTATTTTTATCACAAAAAACCTTTTTTGATAACAACATAGAATTTGATGTTATGGTTTAAATTATTATCCTAATTTATCTTTTAAATTGCACAACTACATAACACAGCAAAAATGTAATTTAGACAGTTGGGTGAAACACGCCCAATAATATGAAATTATCCAGGACACTAGCAACACATCCATAATTTCAGCTTCTCTCTGTAGAATTGAGTGTAAAATTGTGCTCATGGCTGCTTTTAGTTGATGACTTCAAACTGAAACTGTGTCCCTTCTGTCTCACTCAGCCAGAACAGCATCTTAGTAGATGAGAGGGATTATTGGCAGTTTCCAGACGCTGGAGCAGCACATGTCAGGATCTGGCCTCTGTTATTTATGAAGCCTCTCAGCCCCCAACCTCTCTCTGCAGCACAGATGCAGGTGGGCTTTCATTATTGAAGATGTTCTTCCACTTCTTATTAGATCTCAACCTCTCAGAGTGCATTAAGGAATTGCATCTGGACAGAGAGGCAAGCAATACACAATGGTCTGATATTGTACCCCCTGGAGTTCCTCTAAAATACAGTTCTGCCACACATCAGCTAAATTGTTTGTTCTATTCAGTTTCCAGGAATAGGCTAAGTATTGTGTTTGCACTCTAGCAGATGCCCTTTTAACCGCATACAACCACAGCATAAAATCCTGTTCTGTATTGATTTCTCTAGGGTGCTTAAAATGAAAAATCTGAATTGAGTTATCCAATTTATTTAGTAAAAAGACCACTTTACATGTTTCATATAAAAACTGTTATATGATGGTTGCACCATTGTCTCTTGGTAGACATGTAATCCATTAACAACTATTGTTTGCATTCATGCAAGAACCACAGTCAATGTTTCATTGGTTGTTTTAACTTACCAAGTGAGCAGTAGCTTCTTTAATTTTAGATCTGATTGAAGTGTGCTTAGACAAAGTGTACATAAATACAAGTACAAATAGGGCTGCTGGATATACAGTGAGCACTGGCTTCTAAGTTCAATCTGGAAATTCTCCTCTTAATTACATCTACAGTATTTATTAGATATTTGCTTTGAAATTGTAATGTAATTCCATTTAACCACAGAGCTCTTTAAACCAGATAGCTTTCTGTCAATTGCAGACAGAAACTACAACTAAAGATCAGGATTGATTGATTTGGACACAGCTTTTATTACGTCTGAAGGGATGTAGGAAAAAGAAATACCCTATGGTCCAAATCTCCTAAACCTTCTTGAATAGACAACTCATTCACATAACCTTTACAATTTCACTGTATTTTTTGATTTTAGTTTTTTTTTTTTTTTTTTTTAAATCTTTTTTTATTTTACAATCAGTGTTTTCAAAGTTAAAAACGTAGTTTGAATGTATTTATAAAGTTTGCTAGTGTTTCCTTTTAATTCCTTAAGGGTAGCATCAGCAGACCTTGCAAAGTTGACATTAAGAATCAGCCACTGAATCAGTTTATCTCTGGAGACTGCTTTAAATTAAATTTAACTCAGTAAGAATAAGACTAGTTTGCCATGGAGGGAGCTGATAAGAAAATAGAGCTACTGTGTAAAAAAAAAAAAGAGAGAGAATGACAAGTCCTGTGTGTCTCTACACTCTGCAGTGACTAAAGGCAAAAACTGATTCTGATTCTTGTCTGACATTAAAAGTAAAGAACGGGTGTCCAGCCAAATGACATTAGTATTTAGATTCTGCTTTACTTCTCTCTTTATCATAAAGACTTTGAATCCATCCAGTGCAGCGCATGGTGCAATTAGGCATCGTGGTGAATAATGGTGCTGTCACACACAGTCGCTGCCTCAGCACCAAGCAGGCGCCCACTGTACTGTACTTGTTGAGAACAGTCTTTGTGCTCAGGACTGGCCTTGTCTTTAGCAGGCTCCGCTTTTATTACCTTAAAACCATCCAAACATTGAAGCACATTAAAAGCAACCAACTGTCTCTCAACACTTTCTGTCTATGATAGGTTTAACAGCACAATTTCATGGAGATTATGGCTTCAATATTTCTTCTCATATCAGTGTCTGAAAATATAAAGATTATGACCTGAATAGAAATACTACACACTACACTGGGTTGCTTAATGGTTTAAGATCAACATAAGTTTTTTTTCTCTGATTCGTTATCAAAAAACATCATTTGACAAATTAAAGAAAGATCTGATCAAAAACGTCACTTTTCTTAAGAGCGACCTCAGTTATAAATCAGGCTCTTAAAATCGTCCACTTACGCGTTTTCATGAAAGAGGTCGCAGGCGTCAGCCTCAACTGAACTATTCCCTTGGATCTGCGTTTATCGGTCTTTGTATCCACATATAGTCCGGTGACTCGGGGGTGCAGAGCGGACTGTCGTCCCGGTGTGTAAGCAAACTATAGTGCAGGGCGCCTGTGCGCTAGGAAGGGAAACACACACACGCTTCCTCTCTCTCCTCTCTCTCTCGCACATACATTTACACACGCCTGCAGACACTAATACTGATACACAGATATGCGATCAACTATCATTAAGAGTCTGGCGGGGAAAAGGGATCTCTTTGCTCAGCTTCTTCCCTCCCCTCTTCTCTGTTAGAATACCCGTGCCTAGCAGTGCGGTGTGTGATCCCTGCTGTCCCCGCAGGACCACGGTCTAGGAGCGCAGCGCACTTCTGCTGCGGGGAGAAGCTCTGCACATTTTGGATCAGTGTGTTAGGAGTAACACTAGTGTGTATTTTACACAGGAAAGTAGTGTTTAGACATAAGGAAAATGTTTATGTCAACTGTTGAAATTAGCTTTTTATTTATTAATTTATTTATTACCATATAAATAGTCAGTTTAATTATATAAGTCAAGATATTCCCTGCAGTTAGAAACAAGGATATCCGTACAAGCAGAAAAAGCATGTCCTCCCCATAGCTTTTAAAGGGTTAGAGATATCAGATCTGTAACTACTTTCACTTGGCACCATCTAGTGTAGCACTCTGTGTATTGCTTACTGCTATTGTGTGGTAGAGGTCAATTAAAAGGTCTCATACAGGGGATGTGCATCTCAGCTAAGATTGTTTTAACAGCAGCTTTGATTCATCTGCATTGTTTGGTGTTTTTAATCTTCCCCTTAAGTGGAGAAAATTAAATCAGCACCCCCATAAAGTTTGTCAAATGCGAAACCTTCACACCAGACCCAAAACAACTTGGATTTTGCTTGGAAAGTTCAGTTTAGGCAACTAGATGTGAAGGTTTCTAGAATACGTTTCACAGTTTCATGTTTAATCTACCACAAAGCACTTTTAGGAACCCTACCACAAACACTTACCTCTCACCTACCTTCACCTGACTCAACCTTTAAAGAGGCATGTGACCGAAACCACCCTAACAATTAATCTAACAACCCATCAGAACCCCCCTAACGACCACCCAGGTGAACTCTATTGGCTATTATGTTGGAGGGATCAGAGTCACCTTTTGTTTCTTTTTCCCCCTCCCCTATTCTTTGTCACAACTATAGTATATTTTTCCCTGTTTTTCTCCTGCATCAGTTAGAACTGAAGAAGCCTCTTGGATGAGAGATGAAGCATCTTCAAGAAAACTTCACATCCAGTTGCCTGAACTGAACTTTCCAAGCTCAACCATGACCTGGATGACTGAGAACCTTCACAGATAACCTGGATTTTGTACTTCTTCACTCATCTTAATTCCAGGTGAATTGCAACATTTGCTTGTGTCTGAAAAGAAGACTTTGTACAAGTAAGCAACAGTACTTTCTATTTTCTGACGGTCTCAGTTGGAGTACTTACACAGACTTCCAGAATTTGTTTGTGGGACTTTTTGTTGTAAAAGTTAAAATTAAAAGATGAAAGATCAGTTATGAAAGAAAATTTGGGGTTGGAAAGCTCTTTTTACCTATTGCCTACATTTGTTTATTGATTTAAATGGCATATTAAGTTTATTTGATTGTTTTCCTTTTTCACAGTTTCTACGGTTTACAACAAAAATGATCATAGGCAGAAATGTAATATTAGGTTTCTCTTAACAATTTAATAAATGATTTTTTATTCTTCCGATGGGATTATGAAACATGTAACATCATTAAATACATTATAGAATAGATAAAAATTGAAATTGATTACGATTTTTATAAAAGGTTTTCTATCGACAAGATTTTGGCTTAATTCTAGCTGGATGGTCAACCATTCTCCTTGGTAGTATTTGTATAATTTGTTGTTGATTGGTTTTTTGGACTCAACCAATTTTTATGGGGCCTTCAATGACAGAGAGATTGGATTTTTGGGAAACATGATTTTTTTTTCTTTGAAAAGTAGTGTTTTATGTGTCTGTTGGGATTATTATTTTGTTGGCATCAAACATTCAGTCATCTGATCCAAACTGTTACCAAATGGTAAAAAGAAAATAATGTGTTGCAACTAAGAAGGCTGAAGTCGATCATAAAATAGAAAATAGAACCTTGATGGAACTCTAGTTTTACCATCTACAAAAAACCAATTAAACACTAAAAGATTCATTATGGGACAGAATAAAGATTGAGCCAGAATGATAAGAACAGGTAAGATTGTATTTGACTTTTGTACGATTTCCCCTCAAAGAGAACTGCTCATTTAAAATTTCTGTGGCATTCAGAGTCAAATTCAAAATATTAACACTTCCCAATGTTTCTTATGTATTTTTATAGGTTGTTGCAATGTGCATCATTTGAGAATATGATAGTGACATTTAATTTTGATTTGATAGACTGTTAAAGACAAAGGCTTGATTACTGACGCAACTGCAAGAAAAAAAACTCACAGTTGGTTAAAGTTATCAAATGTTTATTTCCCAAATGCACAAAAGAGCTAGTGGTTTTCAACCCTGTGTCACTTACCAAGATGAAAGAGATGCAGTTATTGCTTCATTGAGACAGATCAAATCAGGTGAGAGGACACAGAAGCAGAAACAAGCCAGACAAACAGTAAGGCATTTTTTTTATTAAACTGTAGGCCTATAGGTGAAAGTGACACACACAGTATTGAAACAATTTTTCCACACTGCAAAAAAAGAAACATAAAAACCACGAGTACCAAAGAAAGAGAAAGAGTTTACAGTGAATCCATGTGTGTCAAATCAGATAAAAATCTGATAGATGTGTTTTACAGATGCGATACAGTAGTTTTTCCTTCTTCTCTCAGAAATACTGCTCTGTTACATACAGTCATATTTTATACCTAAAAGAAAACAAATAACTACAGCAGTGCTCCACCTAGGCCAGCAACAAGAATAAAATCTTGCCATTCATGAATATTAAAGAAACAAAATTAAGTTACACATTGCTGTGCTCTTAGATTTGTTTAGGTTATTTAATTAGGTTAATTTCATTCTGTCATATGTTAGGACAGATACGTTACGATGAAATATTGACTTTGAGGGCTATCCCTGTCAAACAGCACACTATGCACACTTATTGAATAATAGTTTTTTCTGGAGTTGAATTATTTTTGTAAATAATTTCTTATGTTTTGAATGAAACTCATTTTTAATTTTTGCCTTATATGTGCAGAGTCACATGCTTGACCATGATTGGGGTCGAATCACACACTTTCATGTGTAGTTATTACAGTTGAGCTGGTGTTCACAGGGCAACACATCACAGTACAAAAGTACTGTGATGGATAAATAAGACTAATGCATATCACATACAAACATACATGCATGCTTATGTTGTACCACAAACGATAATAATTTTGGACATTGAAGACCAGTGTCCATCCTTATATTAAGCACTTTCACTGGGGAAGAGGGTCCAGTTTGCTGCTCTGGACTTTGTCGGAATGCTGGTTCTGCAGACCTCCCCGAGCTAACTCCAGAGGACACTCCCTTTGTGATTTACTTTGAGTGAAAACAAAGCTAATAACAATAAGGACCGCATGCTAAGCTATGCTAACAAGTCTATTGTTATAAAGCTAAAACAAGCTTTATTTCACTAAGGTTTTAAACACTTCTGTAACGTTAATGATAACGGGTTTCCCTATATGCCCATTAAATTTTGATTGCCAAGTTATGACCAAAAGGCAATTAATGGAATCCTCATTTCTGCTAACTGCTAGCTCATTCAAAGAAGACTGAGAATCAATTAACTAAAGGTTTTGATTTCTGATTAACCAAACCATTTAACAAAACATTTTTTGGCCCAATAATGTTTTATCCATCTCATGGATTTGCATTGTGAATTGGTATGAAAACATCGCAATTGCTCCAAATTAGCCAAAAGCTAATTTGATCACATTCTAAATTCTTCAAAAAAAATTTTGGTTCTTTACCATATAATCCAGGCTAAACTGTAATATAATTCCATCATCTTATTGATTATGTTTTTCAACCATGCTTTCCTTCTTCTTTGTACATACTAGTTTAGTTTAGCTGAGTTTCACTAGTTTTTAGTCAAGAGTGTTAAACTGAAATATGTTTGACTTGATGTTGAGGTGAATTTATTTTATATATGTGGAGAGTTATCTGTTTGGCCATGATTTGAGCTTGAGTCACACTTTTTGTTCTAACACACAGCCACTAGGGCATGTTTTTATAAAGAATAAACAGCAGTCTGAATAATAACTGTGTGAATAACCGATTTACCACCCCTACATATATACATGCATACATACATAAATACATACGCCTTTCTTTTACATTGATAATCATGAAATGCACTGTACATTTCTTTCCCCCAATAGTGACAAGCAGTTGGGCTTTCTCTAAAATTGCTTGTAGAAAGTAGCTTATGAGTGAAGTTTTTAATTGAAACATCATTTGGGAATTTTTTTTTTCAATTTTCTCCAACAATGCTTCTGCTCATTGTGTGTGCTGCTCAGCTCTCTGTTGCTCACCATCTGCAGAAAACATGGTTCAAAGGTTCCTAAAAGACAGACTCAGACACCCACCTGCTGAGAGGTGACAGGTCTATTTCTTAGACTTCAAATTGTTGGGATCCGGAGCCTGTCGCTCCATCTTTCCTCCAGCAGAGTGCGCCGTGGGTCTCCTGGGCTGATGCCCTCT